>JAGJRP010000479.1:0-42918 GCA_022832235.1 Lepidurus couesii | reverse complement strand
AGGCCATTGTTCATCAATTAACTGTTGAGCCAGCCTTAGGCTCAACCTTAGACCCTCTTAGACCCTCTATCTGAATCCACCCTTAGACCCTGTTAGACCACCAATCTGAAAGCACCTTTACATACCCGAATACCCGGATACTCCAGGCCTTTCACTAATCCTGAGAAGGTAGGAGAAAAGGTTATCAGGGGAAGGGAGTCATCAGGTGAAGGGAGGTCTTGAAAAATGGCTAGAGATTTTTTGCAAGCCGCTTCCGAAGTTTCTATGAAGTAAAAGTCGTCGGAGTACATAATAAGTAATTATGTACTCCGTCCGTTGTCGCCACTGACCGAGCTATGTCGCGAACGAGGCCAGCAAATTCGCAAAAGATACATGGGGACGACCGGCATCCGAAAGGTAGCTTAATGTCGCAGTAGAATTTGTTTCGCCATTCGAAGCACAAGAGGTGCCTATTGTTCTTTTTTGACCGGAACGAGATGAAATGCGCTTCTGATGTCAACTTTAGCCATGAAGGCGAAGCCAGAGCCGCGGGCCAAGAGTGGCAGCCGTTGCACTGCGTAGTCGATCCCGTGGTAGTTTACTCGAGCGGCTTCATCGGGTCAATTTGTTTAGCCAAGTTCTTTCCTTTCTTCCTTTCCTGCCAACGGTTGACATGAATTCCTCTAAATGATTATGGCCTGCACCCACTTGCATAATTCCCATAGCAATTTTTGTGTTGACGGACAAGGCCTGAACTTTCTCGGACTAAGTGTGCAGCATGCGGCGAAATGTTCTTTTGTGTAGGGCTTTTCTGCGCATTTAGAGAAACCGGGTCAGCTGTTATAAAAAGATTGTCCTGACATTTCTCACATTTGAACGCAAAACTGCTCCAAAAACCTTTCTTAACTTCCTTTTGGAAAGGAATGGGTGCGCGACAAATATCGTAGTGTTCAAATATCTTACTGTGCCCTGACAAGAAATGGCAAACATTTACTAATCCAAGTCCGACAGCTTCTTTCATGTTTGGTTGCGAATGCCAAACATGTTCTATGCTAAGCTCTACATCATCAATTTCCGCCTGTTCTTGACGAATATGCAAAATTTTGTCATCTTCAACGCAGTTCGGTTCTTTGTCAAGGAGATCTAAACTAGCAATGCTATGGGAAACAACGGAGCTAATGCTAGCTATTATTGCTTCAGCAGGAAATTGATTCTACAGCATAGGCTACAGTGCAAAAACAGTTCAGTACTAACTTACACAACTCAGTTTTTTTACTACTCACGAACGCAGTAATGATTTTTTTGGTTGTCTTTTTAAATGATCAACTACAATGCTATAATGTTTTAAACAATTCAAGAAATTGGTAACACCGAAATTAAGAACCGCTGATGCTGATCTCTGATTACGGAATGAGTTCTAGTCAAAGTTCTATAACAATATTCTGAATACTGAAAGGGTGAAAGTGAATTTCCGTTGAAATCGCAAATAGGCAAATTACACATACACTCAATTGAAAAGTCCTTTCATTTTTGAGAAAGGGTGAATTCCCCTTTGCAGAAAAACTATGAAATGCGTTTCCAGTTATAATTATATCCGTTACCATTTATTCCGTTGGGATAAAACCAAAGCTTGCTGTTGTGGTGAGTTAGAGATATAAAGTGAAGGTTAAATATGGTGTTCAATTATCTAACTGTTCAGCATAGAATAACACAAATTTAGCAGGTGGTTTCACCGCCCTCCATAACTAGAAAGTCACGTATGCTATGGGCCTTTTACCCTCACTGTTACTTGCTAGATGGCAAACGCTGTCGAATGGTCGAGTCCATTTATATTACCAGTAATATCGCAATATTTGTTACTAGATGGCAAAACTTGTCCCCAAGCAAACGAAGAAATTCGTTCATGCGAGTCTCGTTAACGGCGTCCATTTTTGGGTAAGATCTAAACTAAGTTTATTTTATTTTCGATTACGTACGCGTAATAATGAATACGTAAAACTATCAGCAAATACTATGGAACAAAGCGGTAGTCTTCCGTTGCAATTGTGCGATAATTTGAAGAATATTTTGAAAAAAAATGCGGATAATCCAGCTGGACTTGCAAGCGATTGGAAATCCTTCCAATCAGACTTCGATTCTTCAGTACAAGCTCCCGTAATAGATAACGAAGTTATAGAGCTATTAGCATCTCGTATTAAAGTGAACAAGCTCTTACATTTCTGACGAATGCAGTGCGTATAGACTATCGTTGCGAAATTATTTTTCTCTAGAAAAGAAACTGGAATGAGCCAAGTCGTCAGGAGGAACGTTCTGTCGTTTTACAAATGCTTTACTACATTTTCATTCACTACGAAGTAACCTAAATAGCCCTTACGAATACAGTGAATTTATTACGGAATAACGTTTTTCGTATAAATAGATTGCACAGGATACATTAGATGAATGTTCGGGACAAGTCTTTGAACTCTTCCCGTATTTGATCTTGCCAGTCGTCGACGTTATGAAGTCGATGGAAAACCTAGGGCTAAATGAACAGTTGTCCCCTTTCTCTGCTGTTATCGCCTTGTTTGAAGTAGGAATATTTTAATTCAACTCCAATTAACAATGCTTAAATGAAATCTTCCCATTTTTAGTCAATCTGCACAGCCAGCGAGTTCTACGCAAAGAGTTCTTTGACCAATGCGATTCTTCAGTGGATCATTGCCGAATGGATCTTAAACGCAGACATAATTCCTACATGTAGAGCGACTTTTGTTAAACTTGTGACAGAAATTTCCTGTCTCTCTAGAGAAGTTTCCGAAGTTGTAATCCACTACGGGTAAAATAATAATAATATAGGTTTGCTAACACTTTTCTAAACCTTGCCCCTGTATCTTAACCTTTCACTTCTAGCGTCGAATTGGCTAAGGTGGCCACTTTTCCGTGCGTTTTACTCCAATTTCACACCGTTCATCTCCTTCGAAGCGTATTATCAAATTCCTTGTTGCTTATTCAGAAATCCCAAGAATGGTTCCCACAAAACTCGCATCTCTTTGCTAACATCGCCTCCCTACAAGTATGCAATTTCAAATGCCCACTTTGCTTCCACGAGTTTTCTACTGAAATCATACTTACATTTATTTAAACTATTGTAGGATAACCTGGACTTCGTGCACTCCATGAACGAGCACATTATTCCTAATCGCCAAGTCATGTCATACGTCTGCGAAGCCGTATTTCTGTCACGTTTGGATCAGCAGTTCAACTTTAGCCCTCCGGCAGTAGGGACACAAGTTTTACTTAGAATTTACACTTTAAAAAACATCCTTTTCAAAGTCTTTTCAGAAAATGTGGGTGGATTTCATGCCGGGTATGAAATACCTAGGGTTTTTCTTCAAACCTGTGTCGAAACAAAATCCCCAAGTGTGGGACAGTCCCACCCTACTACCGTACTTGTTATTAACAGACCAGATCGTTGAGCGCGCCGAGTTCGGGCAGACCGAATGCCCTGAAAGCCAAGAAAAATTCCTGGACTTGACTCTGATCCTCGAAATGACCATTAGACGTCTCATAGACGCCCCCACGCCAGAATCTAAAGCAAACATTATCACCGTTCGGCTTAAATATCACCCTGCCATTGTCGAAGTCATCAGAGCCACTTTTAATGCCACGGTAGTTTCTTAATTTCGTCAAATGTACGATTTTAATATTTTTCTTATTTTCTTGGAGGTGAAGGCGTTAAAGAACTTTGGAGCCTCTTTTCCTTTACATCCCTCTAAATTAAGCCACACCCCTTATGATTCAAACGTGGAAAAGGAACAAACAGCCGCATCAGCTAATGAAACTCCAGGTTCAGTTTACTTAGCAGGAAATTTGGGACTTAGATCAGCTTCGTCTAACGCCAGTCTAAGCCACACCCCCGACCCACGCCCACGTGGTAATTGGAAGATTTTTGGTCCAGAAATGGAAGTAGAACATACAGCCACGTTAGATAACGAAATTCCAGATTCATTGTACTGTGGAAGAAATGTGGTACATCATTCAACTTCGTCCAACGCCGAGCTAAGCCACTCCCCCGATCTACGTCCACATGATAAGGGAATTCCTTCTAGGTGGCAAACTGGTCTGAGTGGGCCAAGAGTTTTTGATGATGGGTTAAAACGAACGATGTTCGTTTCAGAAGCGAACGGAGCAGAAATGAAACAAGGAAGCCCAAAAGAAAAGCAAACGAGGGAAGGAGAAAAAGAAGGAGAATTTTGGTACTTGGAGATACCTACACCTCCACCTTGGCCAAGATTTATAGGAAAGCCAATGCGAGGTTATAGGAAAGTTGAAGCTAGTCCTGACAATGATGAGGAAATGGAAGACGAAACAGAAGATCAAGAACCCAGGAAGGACTTACTCGCCAAATTAGAATCCACTCATTTAAATCTAACAGCTTTGTTTATCGAGAACGGAGGAAGAAAGTGGGCAAAAGTTTTCCGTCAACAGATGGAAAAAAAACGTAGAACAAGTGGAAGCGGCGACGCTACCGAGTAAACGAAAATAGAATTGGAAAATTGTAATGGTTAATTTTTTGTTTTAGAGCGGTGAAGACATTTCGGGAAATCTTTCGGAAATTGGAAGAATTGGATGTGAATAAGTTTTTCGAAGAGAATGAGCCTAGAGGTTCAAGTGAAAGGAGCAAACCGTGAGGATTCGACACATTTTCTTCGGAAAAAAAAGAAAATAAAGTTTAATTATGTATTTCTTTCTATTAGGATGAACCTGATCCAGATGTTTTCTGAAGTAAAGGCTGAAGGAAAAGAATTCCTGTAATTATAACTACTTCTCCAAAGGAAATGTGGATCAGAAATTCTTTCTAAATTGTTTGGTTATTTTCAAGAATGTAATATTGTTTTTGATTCGTCATCCAGACACGTAATTCCTGTTCAACTGCTTTACAAACGTTCCGTTCAACCTCAGGGGGTAATCTTCTTAAGTTCAATTTCTGCCATCAAACTGGTAACAGAATTATAATTTCTCTTGTATTTTTGCCTTTTTTATTCTAAGCAAATTGAGAGAGAGTTAACTTTCAGAAGCTTTGAATTGATTTAAAGTATACACGCTAATTTAGTCAAGTTATATAAGGTTGCATTAATTATACTTTGATACGTTCGTAACTTGTTCAATTTGCAATAAAGGCGTTTTGGAATACTTCTTACTTTTGTTTTTTATTGTACTTAACAATTTTGGTTAATCTTACTAATATTAAGGACAATTACTTTATCGAATCCTCTCAATTTTGCAAATATAAGTGGGTCCATAATTGTTGGGCAAAAAAGGAAGTGCAAGCTGACCATAGCGTATAGTACTCGGATCTGTAAATCGGTAGATGAACTGGAGTGGTTTAAAAGCATTTTCCAAATTCCTATAACCATTAAAATTGAAAAAATAATAAGTAATCTTATTACCGTTTAAAGTAAAATAACAAAATATTAATGTACCTTATTCCTCCGACGATTCCGAATTCGGCTGCTGCACGTTTCAACGCCATGTGTACAACTCCATCATTCTGAATGGGCGAAAGACTACATGTAGAGTAGACGACTGTTCCTCCTGGTTTGACAGCTTGCATGGCTGACCTGCAAGTTTTCAAATCTGAAGGTAAAAAGGACAGGTCAACTTAGCGAGAAAAGAACATACGTCAGTAAAGCTGCTTGTAGTTCCGGGAGATTGATCCTTTCTCGCATGCGTGTCGGTTTAAACATGTTATTATCATCTTCCATGAGCGAGTGTCTGTCACTGGTGCAGGGAGCATCGACCAGTACCTTTAGTAACAGTCTTTATTACCAGTTTGTCTATTTTGTGGGAAACTATTAAAGTATATCTTACCTTGTCAAAAGCATTCTTTTGGCTCCACAGGACGCCATTACTGGAAGAAACACGTACTGTGTCTTTAACTGCCTTCGAGCTGCCAAAATACTGCTGGAACACCTTATGGATGCGTTTAACTCGCGAATCGCCAGTATCGTTGCAAACGAGACGCCCTGAATAGGGAGAAAAAGAAGAAATTAATTAAATTAATGCAGAAAACGAGTAATTGAATACCAAGAAGCATGGTTTGCAACATGACTAAGGATTTTCCACCCGGAGCAGCACACAGATCCAAAACGTGATCTCCAGGTTGTAAATTTAATGCCAACACAGGCAGGATTGACCCTGCATCCATGAGATAATAGCCTGGAAACGAAATTAAGGTTAGTTTAACCATACTAAGAAAAACTTGAGGTAACTTGAGCGAATTTAAGCAAACTTAACAGAAATGCAAGCTAATTAAAATTAATGTAAGCTAATTGTAAGGTATTCTAAGGAAATACTTTGCAATTATAAGCTAGACTAATCGAGTTCAATGAAATTTTAGGCTAATTAGGTTAATTGCAAGCTAATAGAAACGAAATGTAAATTCATCATTTTAAGCCAGGTTAGCAAACTTAAGGAAATAAATGACGTATTAAGGTATTAAACAATTTAAGTTTTTAAAAAATATGGAATTTTTTACCAAGAGTTTGTGCTACTCCAGCTTTAGGAGGGGGGAAACGTGTTACATCTCCTCTCCCAAACGCAAAGACGCGGAGATGAGCTGGAAACTCCAAGGGCCCGTTTTCTAATGAAGGAATTTCAAATTCACCACTTGTATCGTAATATTTGAGTTGGTCTGACTCTTCCACCCAATCTTCCATGCCCTGCAAGACAACGATAACAATATAAAATGCACCGGAAGAAAACTAACTATTAAATACAGTGAAAGGTATACTTTGAGTTGACTGGCAGGCACAAAGTCGTGTAAAAGTGTTTCGTTCGAACTGCCAGCAGAATCCGAAGGTAGTATAACTCTATTGTTAAAGACTGGATCCAATTGAGCTTCTTCAATAGGATCGGGGGTTATTGAGTTATTCGCTGGAGCTACTGTCTCAAACATAGGGCGTTTGATATTAGTCAACGGATTTTGTTTCTGCCAATTTTGGAGTTCGTCTTGAAATGTCTCTCGGATGTCAATACAACCCATACTCTAGTTATAGCGGCAGTTTATTTTACTGAAAAAACGTTAGGTATGGTTCTTACTTGTAAGTCTCTAACGTTTTCTTCGTTGTCCCCAAAGAAGTTGACAACAGCACAGTATTTGGGTTGGTTCAGGAGAGCAAGACGTATGGAAGGCCACGACGTTCCAAATATATTATTATAGAACTCATCAAAATGTCCCAAGGCTCTGTCAGTAGGCGTTGATTTCTTTTTAGTATTCGCCTGTGTTTGAAAAAGACCAATAAATAACATAAAAAATAACATGAAAATTGAAATTTATTTTGTAATTTATTACCCAATGATCCTTCTTTTTACTTTTGAATCGCAATTGTATAGAAGTTATGCCATATAAGCTTCTTCTTAAATGCTTTAAGTAGCAATAGGATAACATAATTCGTTTAATCCAGCGAAATGTAATTAAAACACCCGAGAGAAGTGAATCCTCTTCTCGTAACGCAGCTGTAGCGGTAAATGCGAGCACATGCGGTTTGTTTTGTACGAAAATCAAGCCTACGGGAAGAGTATTGTCTGTTGTCGTGACTCGTATTCCTTCCATTTTCACAGCCGAAAATGAAGTACGTTTACCAACTTTTATTCTTGATTATCTTAAGCATCCTTGACTTTATAGAGTTTATCGGTGCCAAATATCATTATTCCTAAATTTATATTCTGGTAACGTATGTGATTTCTTTTTCAGGATCTCCCTGTGTCATTACAGTGGGTACAAAATTTACCCTGGTCATGGGAAGACCCTGGTTAAGGTCGACGGCAAGGTAGGTTTAATGAAGTAAATCTTAACATTTGATTCAGTAGTAATGTGCTTTAAATTTGTGTAGACCTTCCAGTTCTTGAATTCCAAATGTGAGCGTGCTCATTTGATGAAGAGGAATCCTCGTAAGATCACATGGACTGTCCTCTACAGACGCAAGCACAGGAAGGGAATTGAGGAAGAACAAGCCAAGAAGAAGACCAGGAAGACCCAAAAGTTCCAGAGAGCTATTGTTGGCGCTTCTTTGTCTGATATTTTGGCTAAGCGTAACCAAAAGCCTGAAGTCCGCAAGGCTCAGCGTGAACAAGCCATCAGGTAACTTATCCATTCACATTTCTCTATCTTAAACTTGTCAGGAAGCAATGATGTACTGTTCTAATCTGTCAATCCAATGAAATCTGTGATTTTAAACTTTTGAACCTGAGCTTCATCGCAAATTTCCATACTAAAACAATGTCAATATGCTACTCCGAGATATTAACCCGTTCGTAACGGTGTCTTCTTAATTTTGTAGGGCTGCCAAGGAGAAGACGAAGGCTACCAAAGCTGCGAAGAAGGCAACCGCACCTCCAGCCAAATCCTCCACGAAGCAAGCACCTAAACCCAAAGCTGCTCGTCCTCAAGCTAAAGCAGCACCACGAGTGGGAGGCAAGCGCTAAAGAGTATTTTCCTCTGTAACATCCGAGGTTCTTAAATACACAACTATATGGTTGTACTTTTCGTTTCTCTTGTACAGTTTGTTTACATATTTGTACAAAATTTTGCACTTCATAACTTCAATTTTCATATAGGTTTAAAACCTAAAGTGACTACTAGTTCCCATGTCGTTCCCATTGATCCCAGTATTCTATAGTCTGCATCTGATGCAGCCGGGACAATGTGCGGTCCGAGGCAAATACTTCTTCCTCGCCAGTAAAGATACTAGCTACTTCTCCACTCTTTTGCGAGTTTACATTCAAATCGTCCATTAGCACTACTCGATGCTCGTCTCTAAATGTACGCTGACAAGATTCCGTTAGGCGAAATAGTTCCCGTAAAGGAACATCTGCTGTTATAACGACTCTTACCTATTATAAAAAAAGAAAACCAAAAAAATCAGACGAAAGATTACAAGAGCAAACTTCTTAACGGTCAAGTGCTTTTGTTTAGGTAGGATAAAGCACAAACAATACTCTTATTGCTTGCCTTAAATTTTTTTTAAGTTTACCTTAAAGCTCTCTTAAAAGAGAGCACTTGAAAATTAACTACAAAACTGAAAAGACGGTTAAAACGAACAGTTAAAAACTCACTCTGTGGTCGTAGAACGTATCAATCAAGGTTATAAACCTTCTCGCTTGCGATTTAAGTTCTAAGTTTAGCTGAGGAATATCCCGAATGAAGATGGTATGAAACATCTGCGAGACTTGCAGATAATCCCCAGCTCCAAGAGGCTAAAATTAACCAAAAATGCTAGATTGTGCAATTAATTCACACAAAAAAGTAGTTTACTCGATCGCACAACTCTTCGAAAGTGCAATAAGCTACTCTCCCACACGTAGAACTCAAAGAAACGTTACGTCCTTGCACCCTGAAGACCTTAGGACGCACAATATCGTTTTCCTTTGCGCAAAGCGTTTTAAAAATAGCCTTCGCTTGCTGGTCAGCTTCAGCATCCGATTTCCTAAGTAATCCAAAACAAAATTATTCATAGAAAATAGGGAATTCTTAGTTCTTGATTCGTAACAAAAAATACTACACGAAATAAAAGCGTTCTTTTCCATTCCCTCCTCGCTGGCGGTAATCGACGCCCGAATCCAGACACATGATATGACAGTGACTCTTCAAAATGGGTATAAAAGGCAAGAAATTGGACCGCTGAAGACCGTTTTTGTACAAATCATCCGGAGGACGATTGCTCGTAGCTACAATCACTGCTCCCAGACGAAAAAGCTCAATAAAGAGTCGCTTTAAAATCATTGCATCTCCAATATCAGTTACCTATCATACAAAACAAAAAAAAAATCCCGGACAAAAAAAATTATATAGACAAATGACATACATTTCGTTCTTTTCTTTAAAATGTATGACTTACTTGGAACTCATCGAAGCAAATGAGCCAACTTTCGGCAGTAATACTTCGAGCTACAGGGGGAATTGGATCGTAGCTAGCTGGTTTTTGGACGCCTGGGTGAGTTTCAGCTAAGGCGTTTTTCACTCGATGGATTCGCTTATGGACGTCGAGCATAAATGCGTTGAAATGGACTCGACGTTTGCTTTCAACCGGACAAGCGTCATGGAAAAGGTCCATAAGCATAGTTTTGCCTCCGCCGACAGCTCCATATAAGTATAGTCCTTTGGGGGCATTGCTTTGGCTAGTACTTTCCTCTAAAGATGAAGGTTTAGCCCAACTGAAGAATTTATTCCATAAATTGCTCTGCTCGGCTGGTTGGTAAAGGAGAATATGGGAGTGGATTCCTTGAAGTTTTTCGGCCACTTGCAGCTGGAAACTGTCTTCAACTAATTGACCAGCTTGTACTCTGTGTTTATAGAGAGCTAAAGGTCCTCCTGGGTCGCTCGAATCAGGGCCATCGAGATCGGCAACCTTGTTGAGAGCTTCTGCATGGATTTGTTTTGGGTATTTAAAGAAATACAGGTCAATAATCCGCGACCTCTTAAGGAAATATTCTAACCGCCGTCCTAGCATGGTTTCCTCATTCAAATTTCAATTTTAATCTAGAAAATAATTAATAAAAAATAGAGTAAACAGAATTTAATAATGATATTACTTACAGTTGATTTAAAAAATGTACACATAATCACCACAGCTAGCGCTTTCTGATGGCGTGAACCTCAAATGAATAACTTACGAGATCGAACAACAACAGATGACGCTAAAAGCAACACATCGTTCGCAGTTTATACTCATAACTTCTGTCGTCTATAACAACACAAAGAAGAAGAAGAAGTACTCATAACTTCTGGGCATGAAGTTGAACGAAATTGGGCAGCGTTGTTACAAAAGTTATACTTGCAGTATTAACACGCTATACGATTATTTGCTAGAAAATTATAATAGCTATAAACTCCAATGAAATAAGCTGAAAGGACGCGTTCTACTTCGTTTGGCCCGTAAAGTGGAACTCGTGCGTCGTGGATTCAACTGGGTTTATTTTATTTTTTGTTTGCGCACGTTATCTTCACTCCAGCGAATCCCAAATTCACTTATAGTTTCGCATTTGTATAAGCTTGCAATGCATGCTTTTAAGGTGCAATTTAGATTAAAATTCAGCCAGTCTATTTCTAATTCACGTTACAATTGAATTATTTTGTGCTATTACTTGACGTTGCATAATTATAGATTTCAATTGAAAATGTGTCTACAGTATGCAATTTCAAATTTCGCGGTAAACATATTGAAATACTGGCGGCTTTCGCAGCCACCTAGTGACTTGATTCTAAAAACAATTCTACTGCAGTGTTGTTCCGTAGATCTTCGACACGAGTTCTCTAATAAGCTTGACAGAAATAGAACCATTAGACTTTTTCGCACCTCATTTCCATTGATTTGTTCGTTGCATCGATCTTGTCATCTTGCAATTTCTTATGTAGAAAGGCAGTTGGGACTCTTGCTCTGGCATCATATCAAAAATAATCGTGACTAGACTAATAGACAAGATAATAGCTAATAGATGCGGATGTTTGATATAATGCAAGAGAACGAGCTTTATAAATTGGATTCTTGATGGAAGAGTCTGTTCTTCTCTATTTCCGTTGTGGGGCAAAAGGAAACGTGATCAACTTCCATCCCGTAAGTACTTGTTAAAGCATACCCAAACTCTTAAGTGCCATGGCCTCCTACATGCGCAGTATGGAATCTGTCTAGAGCGACGTCTCCAACCCAAATCTAAAGCCACGCAAAAGTACAACAAAACGCAGGGTGGCCATCGTCACCGCCTTTCTTCAACGTTTCGTTCTCGTTCGTCGTCTTGATGCCTTCCAAGTAACTCGTACAATCGCTCAAACACTTCCCGGGTCTCCATGTAAAGAACAAATTAACCTTCATATTGTCCCTTCCTTCTTAGACAAACTAACAAACTCCACTACTATGAAAATGAGCAGCGCCAACCCCCCAAAAAATTGTTAAAATTGAGTGAAAACAATATCTGTGTACCATATGACTAGTGATCTTGCCACAACCTTGACTCGTTTGCTCCCAAAGTGCTAATTAGCGTGACGAATTAAGCGCCTGGACTTCTAATATTCCTTAAATCTCCAAAAGGATGACTTTAGACAGATAGTCCGTGGGAAAAAAGTAATTAAACCCAATTGTGAAAAATTAAGAAATGTTATAAGGTAAGAATCAAAAACTAGTTTATCTTTCTGGACTTCTTTTCTTAAGAATATAATTGTGCAGTTAGTTCGAATTGAAATAAAAGCGGAAAAATTGCTGTTGGCAAGCCGTTGAAAGATATTGACTCGTTTGGGTCATTCAAAGAAACCACAACGACGAGTCTACGCAATCTTAACCTGAGCAAAAGAAAGAAAATGGTCCATAGGTTCAGCCACGCCCCTCGACAGCCGACAAATTCCTGCTGGCTCTCTCTCTCTTTCTCACTCTCATCTCATTCCCGAGAAGTTTCCGGTACCCGCTTTTTCTCCCCCGCACACACATATGTATATATATATTTATAAACACTACCATATTCCCTCCCCCTCCCTCGCTCTAGAACTCCTTGACGTCCGAAGCACAAGCAAAATACCAGCAACGCGGAGCATCGCCGCGTTCGTCTCGCGCCTGTATCGATTTTTGACTGGGCTTTACGTTGCCACGCTTTCCAGTGAGGAGAAGCTAGATAGAACAAGAACTGCATTACGGATGTTTGCTCTACACCCACAGCCATTTTTACTCTTAAATAACCCTCAAGACAAGAACAGAATTAGAAGAAGTTAGAAAACGGGATGAAAAACCCAAAAATAGAAAATCTACTCCCCTTCTTATATTAACCGTTACCAAGCGTATAAGTTCTGAATTATTGACGTTCTTAGAGACGGTACGTCTTCTCGATTAGTGTACTCATCTGTTTAACAAAGGTATGTCGCAAAAGCGACAAAAAGCAACCTAATTTGAGTTTTTTTCGATCGTCAAGAACTCTTCCGATGAAATTGCTGCTCTTTGCTTTTTAGAAGATCCGTATAGATATACGCCAGTCCCGTTCCCCGCAAAATTCATTGATCTGGGGGGGGGGGGGTATAGGCGCTTTTAGCTGTAGCAACAAACATAAACAACACTTTCGCCTCCTTTTCCATCCCGAAAATGCTGCTGAAAAGAGCATCTTCCTCTCCTTGTTAGCTCAAGAGGGATTTTTTTTTTATTCGGATTCGGCCAACTCTATTTTTATGATTTGCTCCAGAACCTGGGACATGTCCAGAGGGCCCTTAAAGAAAATACAGCTAACGTTGTGCTCCCTGCAAAAATGTAAAAATAGCACTTGCTCGGCTCGCTTTGGATCAATTGGCTTTCAAACCGTTTCCCCAGAAACAAAATTTTGAGGGGGACAAAAAAAGGAAAATTCGAAGAAGAATAGTAGCCATATATTGAAGCTGCCAAAGCTAACAAAGTGCACGAGGAGCATTTGAACACATTCAATAAGGGTAGAAGGGGAGTTCTTTTGGGAAGATGGATGGAAGGGAAAGAAAAACAGGAGAATTTCTATGACTTGGATTGGATTAATGGTGATTAAAGTGATGAGTCAATTGTTGTATTTCGCAGATCCCCCTTGTTGGAAGAAGATTGAGCAAATTTACTACGCTGTACTGCTGGCCTCTGGGGGACAAGATTGTTTGTTTTATTACTTGCACCAAACGCACAAGCAAGAAAGGAGGCAAAAAGAAAGAAGTACAAACCCCGCCCACGGCCTCACTATCATTGACGGACGGATGGATACGATATGGTAACGAACTTTTTTCACATTTGCTTTCCAAAGAATTGCTTGCATCTAGGCTTAGTACTTAATTTCTCTCTAAAACTCTAGATTAACAAAACATTAGGGTGTAAAAAGCTTAAATAACTTAATTGGACCTGTTCTTACTGTGAATCTTGGGTAGCTAAAATCTTCCCATGTTCTCTCTTGGCGAAGATCCTTCGAGTGCCGTTAGGTGTCATTGAGATTCAATATGTTTACATAATTTACTTCACTTCCAGAGTACTCAAAACATGGTCAAAGCAAATCTGCATATTATGAAGAATTTACTTGAATATTAAATCCCGTATAATTGGCATGTTTGCAAAAACTATCACGTTTTAGAACTCTTATATGCCACTTTTCTTTGAGGGAGCAATTTAGCGTTGTACGAACAGATATTTTCATAGCACTTGTCTGTACATCTGTCGTAGTTTCTCGGATTGATGCTTTTTTTACGTTTGAGTTTTCCTTCAGAATTATGTTCCATAAACGCGGTTTATGACTTAAGATAGGGACTTGGGATTTCGGGGAGCATTGGCAGAAATGTTGCTGATTGTGATTCTGATAGAAAAGTAAGGTTTAATGATCCGGTATTTTGCAGATGTTGCGATTATTTAAAGAAAATTAGTTTTTCTGTACTTTTTCCAAGTGGTGATGAGAAGTTTAATAGCAGTTTTTTTTTACCCCTGATGTCATATGGAGGCAAGGTCCAATTCCGCATGGCCATGGCTGATCCGGATGCAGACTCACCACGACGACGAGAGTCATCACTGCTGGGATGCCGCTTTAACAACAGCTGCCGTGATTCTCGGCGGAATTCAACATGGTCCATCGCCTTATTTTCCTCGACGGCACGGCCAGTCGTTCAATTAGTCCTCACAAGTCTTTTGCTCATCAACTTGGCGCCCACTACAACTACGAATGCCTCTTACGGTAACTCACGTTTTTTAACAAAAATCTCCTGAATATAGAATCATCAAATTCTCCTCTCACAACGCAGGATAAATTCAGTCACAATTCTGCTATTATAAACAGTGTCACCTTTCTAAATTCTTTTCTTTTACAAAAAGTGCTTTGTTTTCTTATTTCAAACTTAAAAACTGAAGTATTAGAATTCCCAACACTTGACAAAAATTAGCTTGCTCGGTGCACAGTAGTGCGGCACTGGCGCACTCTAGTGTTGTCAAGTGCAGTTGTCAATTAATCCATCGTAAAAAGTAACAACTTAGAAATCGTTTTAACCACGTAACAAGTTTGTTGTACATTTTTACGTTTCTTAATGGTGTCGACAAATCCAAAGGAATAACTTGTGATAATTTTAGCCAGATTAGAACAGATTGGACACTAAAAAAAGAGGATTCCGTATTTCATTGGATTATCGGTAGTAACGATTTGTTTTTCCATCTAGAAAAGGATAGTTATAGTTGTAATAATTCTAAAATTCCCCCCATTTTTTCGTCTTTTTTAATGACATAATGTAAACCAATATGGTATTGAATTAGGTGAGCGAAGCGATAAAAAGTGGGATCCCTTAATCTGAAGGTCGTTTTCCTCGTTCCGATAAGTGCTTGGTATCCAAGAGTCCGTCGTAAACGAGCTATGGACGGTTTGGCACATCCATCTGTGCTATTATAAGGGGAAAAGGCCAAGCAAAAGCGAGCCAAAGTTGGAATGCAAGCAAGGGAAAAGGGCCCAAGGGTCTGTTGTAACGACACAACACGCTTTTCTTGTCCATTGTACCTCGTAAAAGAGATAGAGCAAAGCTTCCCAAGATTTCATCATTGCCTATCTTTTCTTTTCTTTTTCTCCTCCCTTTCTTTTACCTCTCCTATCCATACTTTTTTCTTTCCATATGCGTGTTTGTGTGGTCCATATTATGGGCCAGAAGCACGTCAATAGCGTTGATTACGATATCCGCGGCGCAGATCAGCAAGCAATCCAATCAAAAAGTTTTCCTTTTAGCTCCGTCCTTATGTCAAACAACTGATAATAAGTAACTTTCGTTGTCAGCCTGGCTTATAGTCCCGCAAACATATAAAGAGCATTATTGGCATTGGCAGAAGTAACATCGACAGTATATTTTTTGTGTTCGGGAGGGTATTTCTTTATTGGCTCAGAATCCATTGTTGGTTATTGGAAGAGACAGAAAAAAAATGGTTGGCGGAGTCTTTGGTCTTGACAGGGACCATAACAGGGAATTTTTCCTTTTTGCCAAAAGCAAGACAAGCGATGAGACGAGACACACATAACAACAAGGTTAAACTTAGCTTTTATGAATAATAAAGGCAAAGGATGGAAGAATTTCGGCGCCTTTTTGCGTTGGTTATATACACAGTGCAGTCTTTACAGAGTGTTCCATATGGCCCCAGCTTGGGGTAAACCTGCATCTAAGTTTTGGGATGACTCAAAAAGCGAAAGCCTACTTCCAAACTAAACATGGCGTGATAAAGCAACGTCAACATCAACAATGAAAAACAGCCCTATATCCAGCGGATTTTGAGCAGGTCAAACGTCACACTCTTCGCCAGTAGTCTTTTGTCACGCTTCTTCCAAAGTTGTTCAGTTGTTGTGTCTTTTCTCTTATAAGGATGTTTCTAATTTTGTGTCGGTGTCAGGGTTTGTGGAAATCACTTTTCGTTTTTTAAATCCTAACTTTAGTAGTCGTTTCATTACACTGGGATTTTTAAATCTACTATTGTTTTAAAAGTTACGATTTTTTAACGTAATTTTGGTCCTGTTTTAGATTAGAGATACATATCCATGTTTTGTAAGAGTGTCTGTGTTGTTCGGAATTCCTTTTAATCGTTGATTCTTATAGGATAATTTTTCAAATTAAATACGTTATGCTACGTTTTTTAAAGGAGTTTTGTGGTTTTGAGAGAAGAAGGAATTATGAGGCAAGTTTGGCCATCCCTAAGAAAAAAATATGTATTACTGTATTTAGTTTAGCTTTTATGAATAAGTTAATCTTGTAATGGTCAATACGTAACGAAAATGCATTGATAGTGCCATCTCTGCCCACCAAAACAGAACTAATGCTATAGGTAAAAGCATGACAAGATTTTCACTAAAGAAACTTTAAGTGTGTAATTTGTTTTTCGACTTTGTTCAATGCACCTGAAATAGACTAATATATAATACTTTAGTTAACTGAAAGTTTAGTACAGGGATTTGCCGGAATAGTATCTTCTAGAATTAACCTTTATTTATTGTTTGAAAAAACTACAAAATTTACCTTCTCATCTGTATAGAATGTGTTCTATAATAACTAATCACTTAAAATTAAAAAATAGTATAATTTGCTATTTCTAATAATTTTCTCTAATAGTTTATAAGCGAAAGTACCAACATTGTGTGAAGACAAAAACGAAAGCACGCGTTCATCATCTATTCGTACAACTTAATACGATTTCCACTTCTAGATAATTTCCTAACCTGAAACAGGACTAAATGCTGAATCCCTTATCAGTTAATTGAGAAATGATTTACCCAACAATATATCTTTTGCTGAAAAACAAAATAGGAAGAATAAAAAGTACTTTGGGAGACTTTCAAATGCTCGAAATATTCTGAATCCTGTCAATTCCTTTTTGTGCACAGTCCTTAAGAAAAGAAAAAGACTCGCACAAATCAAAAGCAAAAAAATCTTCGGTTGACAGACTCGTTACCGTTTGTTGAAGGATCCATTAACGTCGTAGCGGTATACGGTATACTGGGTGCGAAAGGAAGCGACAATGAGAAACTCGTTGTATACAGTAGGCTATAGCGAAGAAGCGAGCATGCAGCCGTGCTGGAGTCGAGTTTCCGTGAAAGATACACACACACATACTCGCTTCTTCGCCTACAGCACACACAGCAACCGAATTTCCGCTGCTTTTGCTTGCTGCAAGTATCGATCCGGAGGAGCGTTTGAGCAGACGACGGCGAGAGGATAGAGAAGGAGAAAACGACAAGAAAGTAGAGTAGAATAACGAGGAAATTTTTTCAAATACAAAGAAAAAAACGGCCCCAGAATAGGCGTGGCTTAACCGACCAAGTGTGCTTGGGAGATAAAACTGCTCAACTGTGTTCCTCCAGTGCAGGGAAAGAAAAAAAAGAAGAAAACTGTACGTCTAAGGCAAAGAAATTGGTCTGGAATTCAAGGAAATATAGCGAAAACCTTGAGTTTCCTTTAGTGTGGCGCGCTGACTTGGCTATTTAATAGGAAAAGAAAAATAACAATAAAATAGAAGACATGTTGGACTCCTGGTAAAAAAAAGCGCAGTTGAACGATTGCCAAAACATTGTAAACTAAAAAATAAATAAAAGAGCTACAATGGTAGTTGTAGCAGTCGTCTGCCTGCTTTTGATCCTCACCGTGTTCATCATCTTAATTATAGTCTTTAAGACTTAAACCCTAAACCCACAAAGTGACCAAAGGAAGGAAAAAAGTTCTCATCCTTTTAAAGGAAAACCGAAATTTAAATTCAAGAGCGTCAATAAAGTCGCATCCAAAGATCTCCCCCTCTCCCACTCTGCATTGTGGACCCAACTTTTAAAAGAGGGTCCAGAGGATCTATTCTTGTATCCAGAGAAAACGAGGTGAGAGAGAAGTGAGGTTTTTGTGTAATGAGTCAACAACGAACTTATAATGGGAGAGGATTGAGGGAGGAGGGGGTCACGCATCTTTGGGTGAGATGATGAAACTAATTAGCAATGGTTTGTCTTTTCTCTTTCATGTGCGGTTGAAATATATGTCACGTCCGGTGGGATTTGGGAATGTAAAACAACCGGTTTGTAGTAGTGGGCGAACCAGGTGTCTTTGATTGGGACGACGAGATTCCTCGCATCGAAAATTCGACTCAGTCGCCCAATGCTCCAAGTGAGTTTCAAAACTTTCAATCTTCCTATGTACACTGTAATCCACTATTGCCTTACAAACCTTACGAAAGTTCCGTAATTAATCACATATACCTGGTCCAGCATGTAATGTGTTAATTCTAAGTATTTCGGTTTCTCAAATTTCGATCGAATTTCGCACAGACTCAATTCAAGCTGGATTTATTTACTTTACATAAATTGCCTTTTAATTTTAGAACTTAAACTGCCTATTCCAGAAAGCAAAGATACTAGAAATAGACAGTTTTCATTTCATTTTAACTTAGAAAGTTTTTCACAAACTAACGTTAGATGGCGTCAAATGTTTTATTGATGTTCTCTACATTACTGTCGAGGAATTTGCTAAAAAAAGAAAATACTAATCATGTAATTGTTTTTGTGGTCCCCGTATAGAAGATTAAGCTATACACAAGAGTACTTATAACGTCGCTTTCTTGTAATATTTTTTGGAAGGGTTGGATTAATTTGACACATAAATTACTGCCTCTTGTACCCTTTTCCTCTAGAATGTGATCGCACTTTTATCAGCAGTCCAGACGGACCCCGGAATGGGACATTTGTTTCGCCCACTTTTGCCAATTTGGAAGGCCATTCGCGTCAATGTCTCTACACTTTTGTGGCCGGACCAGGAGAACGCGTTCATATTGCCTTCCACGTCTTTAATCTCCGCGGAACACCTCCCGAGTAAGTGTTAATACACATATGCTACATACTTGTCAAGAAAAAAAAACGAAAGACAGAAAAAATATTTGTTTCAGTTCAGTTTCTTTTGCGCGTCGGACTAACTATGTATTATCCCCTGTCATCCATTTCTCGTTCCCGTTATTAACACAGCAAAACATATTACCTTTGCCCAATTCTTCCTCGTTACAAAATATCCAAACGACAGACTCCTCCCGTTCACCCATTCACACTCATTTGTTAAGCCTCTTTAAGTAATGAAACGCATTTGATTAGTTTTCACTGAAAAAAACTCATCGTTTTTGATTCAAAATTCCCACAAGGCTCCAGAATTCGTAGCTTTTCTGTTTATTTCGAACAAAAATTAATTATTGGACATTCTTTCTTGAATACTCAAAACAAGTTATGTAACGGGGCCGCTTTTAAACCCTGGCGTTTTTTATTTTTTTTTCTCAATAAAAAGTAATACCAAGCTGAGATACAAAACCTGTACCTGATTTACCACACACAAAGAACCAAGGATGTGGCTGGGGAAATATCTTTTTCAAATTTTTCGAAAATCTTCAATACTGTTCAAAATTCTTATGTTTTGCAAGGGTTTACAAGCGGAAGTCCTGCCCATCCAAAAAAAAAATGTTTTTAAGAATGAAAAAAAAACTAGTTTCCCCCTTCACATTCATCCCTTTTATTCGACGTCTATATTTATACATTCAATTCTTTAATGATTGCTTTGACGTTTGTTTTGACATTGTAATGATACAATTAATGAATCTTTGCTAACGAACCGTCATCCTGGGTTCTTTGTGCTGACAGTGGATCCACTTTGGGACTGACTCCCATGTGAGTATTGATTCTCACCCCGCCCCCTGTGCCCATATTTGGAGGTATTGCGACACTAAAGAATCCACAATTAGAACTACAAGATTCTCAATGTTACACAAAGCTTAACAATAATGAAAAACTTGAAAAAGGAAAACAGTCACAAGAACTAGCTCAACACTGAATATCTAAAACACTGAAGCCAATCAAACATGAAACTTTCAACAATGGAAAAGTTTCAACACTGAAAATCTTTAATTTTAACAGTAGGAGCATTCACTTGAACAAGAATTAATGCATCACTTGAATATTTCAATGCTATTTTTTTTTCGCTTCAGTATGCACATTTTATTCCAACATTGAAATGTTTTAAAACAGTATAAAACAATCACCCGTTTGCTTGCTTAAGGAAGCCATAGTCTAGAAACGACCGTTACTGAAAGTTTTAAGACAGCCTGAGATGCTATGACGTCACTACAAACGTCACATGCTTACCACTAGGTGGCTTAATTTGAGAAGTTCAGTTGTGAGCTGAAACCATATAGTTACAGTATTATTTTTGTGAAAAGATATTATATTTATTTTAGCTTTAGTTGGGAGAAAGATAAATGCCTTTGTGTCGCAATACGTTTAACACAACAAAAGAATATTCCTCAATCTATTATTATATATCCCCACACCATATCATCACTATAACCACAGCACCCTCGCTCTTATGTCTCTCTTATATCATTACTTTTTCGCTCTACCACCTACTTTCTCATCTTCACGTGTATATACCACATAATCAAACCAAAATAGAAAAAAGATATTTAACCCCCTCAAGACAAAAAATGGCGGCCTTGTCCCCTTTTACCCACTATACCCACATTTGCACTCGTTATGATCCCTCTTTTCTGTGGACCTATTTTACCCCGTCTTTCTATTAACACCCTCACCCCCTTTTTGTCTTGCAAAAGTGTAAAACCGGATTTTCAAACATTTAAAAAAAAATCTTGCAATACTTTCTAACTCGAGCTTGATAAGCATGACATGTTTATGTTCGCGGCCTGTCCTCACCCTTCTTGCGACCATATCTTAACGTCTTCTGTAAGGAACAAAAGAAATATGTGCATCTAACCTCCGTTTTGTTTCCTGGTTTCATTATTTTTTAGTTTGGCAATTATAAGCTATAAGGTTTTTAACTCTTTTTGCTTGGCACAGCACGGTTTGAGAAACCTTTGGAATTAACATTTTTGACAATTTTGAATGATTTTAAGTATCTTTTAGAGATTTTTGGGGTGTTAATTTGTCCTCATCGTTAGTTTTTATGTACACTAATGTGACTAAGTTTTGGCGAACTTGAAGGTTTCAATATGTGGGTTTTCACTTTCTAGATGTATCCACGAGTACATGGATCTGTACACGGAGGTACCAGACTCGGAGCACGTGGAATTGATTAATTCTCCCTTTGGAGGGCGGTACTGTGGTCAGATACCGCCCCGACGCCGTATTTCCTTATATCGGACTGTCGTCATTGGCTTTTATACCGACAAAAACTACACTTCCGACGAACTTTTCCAAGGCACTTTCCAATTCATCAAAGACGGTATGCCACTATGTATTTTCTTTCTCTTTTTCTAATAAAATGAAGGAAAAAGACAAGTATACTGACATCCACCACTACTGTGGTTTGGGACATTTTTTTCCATTTCTAAAGTAGATCAATACCAAGTTGGAACGCCGGTACCCCGGACGACTTGCTCGTTTGTCATCAATGGCACTGTCAAGCGACAAGGAGAAATTATTACACCAACCTACCCTGGAGTTTACCCCAAAGACATAACCTGCTCTTACAAACTAGTCGGCCAAAAGGGCCAGCGAATTCGCTTGGAATTCCGAGACTTTGACTTGTTTTATGGCGGCGCTCAGTAAGTGCATAAACCTTTTTTTAACCTTTACTAAACTTGATAGAAATTGAAATTACATTTCTGAAACAACTAAGTTTGCTTTCTGGTTTATAATGAGTCGAATGCTGATGCTGATGATCCTTGGATCACAAAGGCTAACTAGACAATTCCTAGAAATTGTAATCTTTAAACAAGAATTAAGTGATGCAACTAATCCTTCAGTCAGAATCACTTAGTGCAAATAATTCGGATGAAAGCTTAAATACTTAATGGAATACGAATATAGTTATTCAAAGAAACGAGAATTTCTTTACTTGACGGATCAGATGTCGATTCCACTTATTCTTAAATTGTAATCTAATGCAAAAAATAGTAAAAAATTGGAAATAATTGGAAACGGTTTAATTAGCAAAAAAAAAAGAAATCCTTATGTTTAATCGAATCAAATAGCGATTCTCTCGATCCGTTGATTGGAATCGCTAGTATGAAAAAAAATCGTTGGAATTAAACATTCTTAAGCAAACAACGATTATTAATATTAAAAGCGGGACTTCGGGTTTGTAGCTTAAAGAGTGATTCTAATGATTCTTTGACTAGAGAGTCGATTAAGAAAAAAGTTCCAGATAGTTTTGTCTCGTTTTCCAGACAGGACGCACATGTTTTGTATGAATGTCTATGAACGCGCATGGCTTCTGCGCATAACATTGGGTTGGCGATAACTTCCTAAAACCATGTACTCAATTTATACCAACTTCTTAAACAATATTATTAAGGCGGTAGCTGGGAAGTGTATTTTGCTAAGTTCGCTATTTTTAAATTATTTTGTGGGGCAAAACTAATGTGCCAATCTCAAAATACTGAAAACAAAGATAAAGAATGGGATGTAGTTTTTTTTAGTCATAACCAATAAATCTACGGTTACTAGAATCAGTTATGCAAATAGCCGCTATGGTTTTTTCAAAAAATTTTGCGCTTTCATAATGCTACTGAATCACTAGTGAGCTGAAGATATACGTGAGCTTTAACTTCGTATTAGTAAGGTACAGGGAGTTAATGACTGAAGGAATGCGTGTGATAGCAGGAGAAAAGGTTGGAGTAAAGTAAAGCAACATAGGAAGCAAATTGTAGTATGTAGGATATTGAGCTAAAGAAGAAGAGAATGTTCGTTATTGAGTCGTTAATTTGATTCTGTAATTGCTTTGCGATACGAAAACCGAGCGTAAAAGTCTCTAAATGAGTGTACTATTCTTAGCTGTCCCTTTGACGCTGTGAACGTCTACGATGGCCATGACATAGAAGCCCCCTTAATTGGCACGTACTGCGGGCAGCAGCGCAACTTGGTGCTCTACTCTACCGATCACTTGCTGTTCATCACGTTCACTACGCTAAAGCGCACTGCCGACTCACAGAACCGGGGCTTTGCTGGCATTTACGAGTTCAGCGAAGGCTTCGTTAAGCTGGGTAAAGAATCGTATACACACATAGGAAGTCTCAAAATGAGCTTTTCCTTTAATTTAAAACCCCAACCCCCCTCCCAAACATTTCTCTCTCTCGCTCTGTCTTATACGCTATTTTTCCCGCCCTTTTTGACAGACTTTATTAGCAAAAACGAAGGCGAACACGTGCGCGGGACCGAGTGTGACCAAACCATTTTCAGTCGCAAAGGCTCCAACGGGGTAGTTTACAGCCCCAATTACCCGTTTCCTTACTTACCCGGAATTACTTGCCGCTATTACATCCTAGGCTTGCAAGATGTGCAGCACTTTGAGCGAGTGCGTTTGGAATTCGAGAAATTTGACATTCCGACTCCAGATGGCACGTAAGTTGTCTTTTTAACTAACTTTATTTGATTCTACGACTTATTTACATTACTTTAAGTTTAAATCCTGGTTTTAGATTAGTTTGTTTGCGTAGTCAATAAATTATTGTTGTGTGTATTTAATTAAAGGTGTACGGATGGATTCGTCAGATTGTATGCCAAAGGGCAGGAAACGAACTATGAAAAGTTCGATGCGGACTTGTGCGGCAAAGATTTGCCTCCTGGGTTGTGGTCAGAAGGACCTCGACTCGTACTCGTCTTCTCCAGTGGTCAAACTCAAGGCTCTGGATTCAAAGCCAAGTACTCGTTCTCCACAGGTATAGTCCTCCTTAATAACCTACTGTAATGAAACAGTTAGAGCTAGTTCTGAAGTTAAAATGAACCAGTCATCCTTGCCGCCATCTTGGAAAACATGGCGTCCGTACTGTCTATACAACGCCCATTTTCCGGGATGTAAATGTCTAGAAAGTTTCGAGTTGGGTTCATACAACTTATTAGATCATGTTTAAATAGTATATAAAGTTGTCAGTCAAATCGAGTAATTTTTTCTTTACCACAACTTGGGACAAAAACGTCGCTCTCAATGAGTAAAATTGACCCAAAAATGCTCCGTTTATCTAGCCAAACTGTTAAAAACCTACTAAGAAATCTTAAGGACCATGCTAGAAAGTGTTAAAGATTTTTAGTTAGATCTATATAAGAAATGTAGGAAATCTGAAAGAAATACTGAAAAATCTTTCTAATTAAAAGAAAAGCTTTTAATTTTTGCTTCTCAAACTCGAATAAGAGCCAAGCTCGAATATGTAAGAGACACCTATATATGATATAAAGCAAGTATACATTGAGAAAAGTTACATCTCATGAAAAGGAAAAAATCTTTTTAGAATATTTAATTCCTGGAACGCCAGCTCCTAATGGCGCTTGTCACTTCACGTACCTGAGCGCTAGCAAAAAACGTGGCGATTTCAATTCCCCACGTCACCCCTCCAATTACCCGTCCAATATGACGTGCATCTACAACTTTGTGGCCACGCCCAACGAGCAAGTCAAAGTCATCTTTGATCAGTTCAAAGTACGCTCCAACGGAACCAACGTAACATATGGGTACATCAACTTTTACTTTGAATATACTTTAAATAAATTATTTTACTTACACTAACTGTATTCTTACCCCTCCTTGATTTAAAAAAAATATATAGGTATCATTGCCAAGAAGATTGGGTGGAAATCTACAACGTGTACAGTGACAGCCCGGAACGTTTACTAGGACGATACTGCGGCCCTAGTGCTCCCGGTCCTATCGAATCTAATAAAGGAGCGACTGGCATCAGAGTCATCCTGCATACTGATGAAGATGGCGTTTATAGTGGCTTTAAAGCGCGATACATCTTTGAGCCTGCAAAACCCTACTACGAAGGTACTCAACTTGACGTCTTTCTTCAAATACCAAGTTTTCCTTGTAAAATCTGGTTATTTCTTGCCTTTGAAGTGTTCTGTAAATTAGGTCTATCGTTTATCGTTTTATCAAAAGACTAGATTTTATAATATTGTATAAAATAATTATTTAGTAGTAACTAACACTGTTCCGTGTAAAAAGTATTCATTTCACGAGTATTCACTTTCCGGTATGTTTTTTTAGAATGCGGAGGAAATATGACGGGAACTAGAAGTGGTATCGTGACCAGCCCGAAGTGGCCTGAACAATACGATGGTCCGGATCGAAATTGGGGAACGCGAACTTGCCACTGGTTCATTGGAGTACGTAAGGGGTACAAAGTACTACTTTACTTTCAGTCCTTTGCCGTCGAGGGTGAAAGGCAAGGTAAAGAGACCCAATTTTATTTTATTTAAATAAAAAAGAATATTCAAATCAAAATACTTAAACAATACAATTTTAGCATATTAAGCATGTCTTTTTACAATAATTGTATTATACTTTTTTAAAATCTAAATTCATCGTAGGCTTTCGCCTGTTGATGGTTCTTTATTTTTAATTGTTGATTACAATATTCTGTTAAAATAGAGCACAAATAAAACTAGTTGGTGGACAAGGGGAGGTATGACTTGGTCCATGGAAGGTTAAAACTGGTAGGGAAAAGGGGGGGGGGAGGGAGGGCTGGCTAGGGTTTCGCTAGTTCCTTCATTTGATGCGTGAATGTTGATAGCAATGTTATTGATCAGAAAGGAAAATTTGAGGGTTAAAATGGATTCTTAAAATGAATAAATTAATTAAAGGGATAAAATAAGATAAAATAATTACACTTTAATCTTGTAAGAAGTTTATTGATATTCTATAATTTATCTATAATTTAATTGTAAAATATTTATTAACCAATTTTATTATCGACAAAATTGGCAAAGAAATGGTTAAAATGTAAAACAACATTTTCAAACAACTTCTGTTCGTATCCAGAGCGCCCTATTGTAACATTTATCAAACAAACGAAGTTGGTAGATTTTATTTAAGAGAATCGACAATCCAGAGAGAAGATCAAAATTCCAAGGGAAAGCTGAAGGCGATAATGTGTCGCAATAGCGACACCGTTAGCCTTTAAACAAACAAACAAACAACTTCTGCTCGTTTAGTATGTATATACATATCACAGTATATAGGCAATCCTGTATAAACTGTAGTATTGGTCAAATTAATTCTAGATTTTATATAATTAACTATAAATTAAATGAACTCGTATTGCATAATCGCTTACAAATCGCTTAGAACGAGGTTGTCCAGCTGCTACAGTTCGCGTATGGAATGGAAGCGAACAGCCACCCGTAGAGTTATGTGGAGAGAGAGAAAAACTAGATAAGGAGTTGATCCAGCACATTTCGGACGGCAGTAACTTGAGTATCGCGTAAGTCTAAAAGCTTTTCACCGTAAAGAAATTTCACCTTAGCGTAAAAAGGACAGCTGCTAGAAAAAAAGATTGTCAAAAAGATTTCTTTTCTTTTCTTTATCCTTTCTCTCCAACAAAAAGGTTCAGTACAGCGGATAAAGCAGTAGGAGCCAAAGGCTTTCGTGCTGTATGGACCGAGATCAAACAGTCTCATGCAGGTTGTCACGAGTTCCTGTGTTCGATCAACGGCTTTTGCATTGCTGAGCAGTTGCGATGCGACGGAATCCTCAATTGCGGCTTTGGCGACGAATCCGACGAAGAAAACTGTAAATTCTCTCCCTAAAAACACTGAAATCTTATACTTTTAAGGCGATAACTTGAACTTTCTGGTGTGTTTTTTCTTTTTTCTTTTTTAAGGCATATTTGAAACTCAATTAAGCGTATCCATGCTAGCGGGTGTTTTGGGCGGCGTGGGATCAGTTTTGTGCATCTTCTTGTGTATCATGTGTCACCGTAAACGTCGACGGCGACGACGACGTCCTCCAAGTCATTTACAACGAGCTCCATCGCATTTAGATCCAGCATTACTGGCTCCTCGTACTCCTCCGGTACATAGTTGCGACAGTTTGGGCGAACGCTTAGCATCCATTGATAGTGTGTGAATTCCTTCAGTGTTGAGCTCGTTTTCCTCCGTAAGAGAAAAGAAGCAAACAAGGTTTACGAAAAAAAAAAAAACGACGTTTCCTGTAACTTTTTCCTTAGCTTTTTGGTTTGAAAGATCGTAAAACTTTTAGAATGAAAATGAAAAGGAAGTGGAGAATGCACTGTGCCAAACAAGAAGTTTTAGAGAAAAAAAAACTTGGGAGACCTAAGAATTCAATTGTGCTTACACAGAGGGGAAACAAGAAACTCTTGAAAGCAGAAATTTTGGGAAACGTGTCAAATGAAAAACAAGTGACGCAATCAACGATATGAACGCGCCATACTTTTTCTTTTTGTGAGCTTTTTTCCGTTTTAGTTTTCATCCCGTTTGCGTTTCATTTGTTTTTCCTTTCAGGTACATAAAAGCTTGCTGACATGCGTAGTTTGTATCCCAGTTATACTGCTGGGGGCTTTTAAACTCTTGATTTGTTGATTTTCTTTCCAAAAGCCAGGAAAAAAAGTAATCCCAAAACAACCCGAATACCCCCATCCCCCTCGAGCTCATAAAAAACAGTCGAGACAAACGTAGATTGACCATATTTCATGGCTAAATGTGGAAAAGTCAACAAAGTTAACCAGCCTTTGTAAAAGATAATAACGATATTGTTGAACGTTGGAGAAAGACTTGAGTTTATTCGACAAAGAAATATTGGATCACAAGAAGGAAATAATTTGCAACATTCTTACTGCTTAAGTTTTAGGATTTCAAGAGATTGGCTAGTTGTTTTTCCAAATCTTCATCAGAGACTTTGGAAGAGGAATCGACTCCAAGTTTGCCCCCATGGGCGGCCGGAGCCCTAGCTACTTTGGCAGAAATATCAATGCCAATTTCATCCAAAACTTGGCGTACAACAGCATCGCTTTCTTCTTCGTCTCCACTTTCGTTGAGGATATCATCCAAGGTGTCGTTAACTATAGACGAATACAATTAATTAATGTAAACAGCATTTGAACTATTTTTGAGTTTGAAAATGTTCCTGACTTACTCATATCGTCAGTCATACCCATCTGCATATTAGCTTTTTCGAAATCTTGCATTGTTTTGGCCAGTTCTTGGGGATTCATGAGCTTGTTCATGCCAGCCATTGATTCGGTAGCAGTGGTCATAGCACCTGCTAATTTAGCATTGGATGCCATCGCTTTAGATTGAGCTCCGATGGCTTGGATCTGCAGAAGAAAACAGCGAACGATTAATTTGAGAACTCGTAAATTTTGATTCTGATTGTTTTAACGTATTTTTAACCTTGCTATTGGCGGCATAAGTTCGCTCCTTTTGTTTGCGAGTTTGGACCAGTTGTTTCGCCAAAACTATGCAGACTTGCTTATTACCCGCTTTGGCAGCATTTTTAATCTCCAACTCCTTTACTCAATGATTAGTATAAAGGAGTTTGCGTTAAGGTTAAGGTAAGGGGTTTAAAATTACCAGTTTCTTCTCCTCACGCTCTAACTCTCGTCTTTCTCGTTCAACATCTCGGCCTGTTCGCCGTAATTGGCGATCAGTATCACGGACTGTTTCTATAAATAAGGTTTTAATATTTATGTTAAAACGAGTAAAAATTACCTTTTAACGTGGGTGCTTTGCTAAAGAAATTCATGTCTAGCTCTTATTTGCTTGAGTTTGTTTACGCAACACAAGTGAGTCACATCTCACACAAGGTTTGGAAATTGAACCACCGGCGCCATCTTGTGAAGTACGCTCAAAACAAATTTAGAGAAAGGTTTTTGAAAGTTATTTTTTCTTCGTTTCGAAGAATATAGACACTTATTTTTTCATCGCAGGGAGTTTACTCGATCGGTCACTTTTGTTATTGTTTTCTGAAGTTTAGATTCGAACGGTACCGTCTTATTGTCAAGATTTCCTCTCATTTCATTGTTTTTCAAGCACAATCAATTTTGAAGATGTCAAGAAATATGGAAATCAAGATCTTGAAAACTAATTAAAAGAAAAAGGGATGCCAATAGTTTCGCTGGCTTTAAGTTTCGTCATCTCCTCACTGCGCGCTCCTTGATAAGACTAAACAACTTTCTGGCAAATTGCAAGTTGCCAGAAGCTTGAAGACATTACTTGAATAAGCAGACTTTTGTCTTTCGTTAATCTGCCAACTACTGGCACAAAATTTCAAGGCCTTTCATAATGCTGAAAACATTATTGAAGGACGAAACGGTCGTACCAGTACCCAATAAATTCACATCGTTTAAGCAGTACAATCTACTACGATATTTTTTGGGCTTTAACAGGTAAAAAGGTGATCTACCGATATTTAAATTTGCTTTTCGCAATTTTAGTTATTCCTATCTTAGGTGGGATTTTAGAGTAACGTAAGCAATTTTTAAGTGTTTTAAGGCGGAAGTGTAAGCCTGTATTCCAGCACAATGCACACGGAACTGAATAGTTCAGGATTTGTAGAATGACGATGACAAAAGCTGGACAGCTTCATTCCAATACTAGCTTACAACTTGAGCTTCTTCCTTCTCCAATGACGACGCTTGGCGTTGTACCTATGCAAACACATGAACTTTACTTTCCGATCATGCACTTAAGTACACAAAATTTCTCACCTAATAGTATTGCCGGTCTTCATGCGAATCCATTGTGGAATAGGCCTGTTTTGTTTTAGCTTTTTGGCCAAATGCTTCTTGATCTTCAAGGTCTTATGGGCAGCCTAAAACACCGAAAAACAATAACATATTACTTTTCGTGCAAATTTCCCAAAAATCTAACATGAAACAGATATTCTACTAAAGAGTATCGTGAGAAAAAGTTCTACTATGAAATCAAGCAAAACTGAACAAGGATTAAAGAGATATTTAAGAATAAACGCTTACCATTTTGGGTGCTGCACGGAGAACACTCTCTGCGCCACGAGGAGGCCTGGCGGGACAAATCTGCAATGGGATGAGCGCCACTTCTGAAAACTGTCCCAGATAAGGGAATGGCCACTCCCCTTCCCAAGAAAAGAAGTAATGCTAGCTTGGCGCGTTTAAGAACATAGTTTCAATATATTTACATAAACAGGTATACACAGTTAAAACGAAAATCTTTGCATATGTCATTCGCTCGCAGTTAAGTAGATAATAATAATTGCCTGGCAGCTCAATCTCAAGTGACACCACTCTTTTTTAATATGCTGGAAGCTCACCTTCCAGAGGAACAGGAACTCTTCGAAGAACCAAATCTTTACAAACAACGAGACCCATTCAATAGTACAAAACTTCGGTTCGTTCTTTTCGTTGGCACGTGAACACATTGAGGTAAAGTAAAGCCGTCCGTCTTGCAAAATCTGCGTTCATTCCACTTTTTTTTCTCCTTCTAACTTTTGCTTATGCTTACTAAGGCACACCTCATAATTCGTTCGGTCTTGTACCACAAAAATCTTGATTTTGGAAACCATACAAAAATAGGTTTGGATAAATTCCACCCTGCCAATGTAAATATGATTGTCTTCGGATTATTGCGGAGAGGGCGAAGGCGGTGGAGGCAACGGGTTAAAATAAGAACGCGCTGTAGACGGTGAAGGAGGTGGTGAGGCATCTACATCGCTTAGGTAATGAGACCGCGGTGTAGGAGGGGGTGGAAAGGGCTCGCTATCATAGTCCAAAGAACAAGCTCCAGGTCTTGGAAGCCTACTCCCTGTTCCCCCACGCCACTCATAGCAACTTTTTCGTCCACTGGCTCCACTACAGCGTGCCCCGTGGCCACTCCCCAAACGAGGTAATGAGGAATGGGGAGACCCATAAAGGTTTGAATCGGATTCATCGCACACATCCGTACTACAAGGAGTAGGGGGAGGAGGCTGATTCCGAACTTTATAGTGGCGATATGAACGTAACGTTGTATAGGCGCTGTACAAAGATCTCTGGGATGTTGAGCGACCTGCAATACAAAAAGCAAACTTTACAAATTTTTTTAGTTACGATTTTAATTGATATTTAATATCTTTTTTTCTCGCTTTAGCCACCAATCTCTGGAACGTTACCCGCGTTATGTGTTTACAGTTATTTTTTTTTCCTAAACTGAGCATATTTAGAAAATGGTCTTTGATATCACCTTGTCGATGAGTGGGTTGAAGAGTATAAAGCATCGAATCCCTTTCGCGGCAATGGCGTTGGGAACAACAATGCGGTTCGGTGCACTGCGAACGCGTATCTGTGGCTGGGCTTGGGGGCGGGTTTAATGTCTCTACAGGATATGGATATCCTGGCCCGGAGGAACTAGAACTGGATGCTCCAGTCACGTGGTTCCTATCGTACAACTGACCACTGGAATCCGACGATATCGCTGGTAGATTGCTCCCTAACAATCCAGCTCCTAAGGTTAAAGAATATGAATCCCTCATTTCTCTTTGTTCTTAAATTCATTTCTCTTGTTTTTAAATTTCTTTTTTTTTGTAAATTTAAGTTCCTTACCAGCATGGGAGTGTTTGTCATTAGCAGACACTACGCTACTCCTAGCAGCTCCTACGCCCATACTTCGCTCTCCTAATGCGGAATTATGACCTTGGGCACGCCCACGGGAACCAACCACTCCAGCGCCATTAGCGCGGGAAGAAGAGGGCGGCAATGGCGCAAAAGCCACGCCTTCTTGGTCTCCTACCAGCGAGCCTTGTCTTCTCCTCTGCCAGCAAACTGCACCCACTACCAGCGTCAGCAACAGCAGAAAGCCCGCTACAACCCCCACGATATAGGTCAACTTCTTGGATTCCACTGGCACCACCTGGGCGGGGTCTGATCCACCTAACCCAGCTCCTCCAGCAGCTTGCACACAAACTGAAGGCGCTTCATCACTTTGATCCGGACAGTGCGCTAAACCATCGCAAAGAATTGATTCAGGAAGACATATATTGGAAGGCGCACAGTAAAACTGGCGCGCATCGCAACAACGACGTTCATCCGATCCGTCACTACATTGTGCAACCCCATCGCATTGTTGATGCAAACCTATCATTAAAAAATCAAAGCTTACATTTAGTTTTTTTACGAGAAACGAGAGAAGAATTATTTTAATTTAATTTTCTCAAATATTATTTTTTAAATATATTTTTTAATTGCAATTTTTTAATCGCTTAACTTGTAATTAATTTTAGATCACTTAATTACGTACTAGAAGCTTTTCTAAATTAATTTACGTCTACGCTTCTATTTTTAATTAATGCCATTATTTTAAAAAAAAATATATGTTACCTATGCATTGTCCATTTTGACAGCGGAACTCTTCCTCGCGACAACCAGGACATCCAGCTTCATCGGACAAGTCCGTGCACTCTGCCACTCCGTCACAGCGCCATGCTTGCGGAATGCAACGGGAAGGGCCCCCTGGAGCCCCGCCCTTGTACGTTCCAGCCAAACAAGTGAACTGTTCTGGTCCGCAAGCAGGAGGATCCACACAAGACTTTCCATCTTCGGCTAAAATCAAGCCGGGAGGACACGAGCACTTCCCTCGCTCGGTTCCGCTACCCAACTCGCCCAAAAGCAGACACAAATGACTGCAACTAGCACGACTCGGATGGCACGGATGGTTGAGAATCACCTACAATTGACACGCGTTAATAGAAACGCACTCAAGACTTATTCCTATTATTCTTAGAAATTACCTTATTATCCAAAGCTTGCACAGAAAGAACGTCTGAAAGATTAGGAATTCGGCCCTGGACGCGTATCCGGTCTTGCCCCGTTTCTTTATCAGCTCGCTCTAATAATTGCGAATCACGCTCCAGCCAGTACACATGTTGTCCGTGCACTGTTAACGACATGGGCTGCGACAACTGTGAAGCTACTAGGGCACGTCTGTTTAAAAGATAAAAAATAAAGAAAATAAGGAAAATTTGAATAAATTCCTGTAATTTTTGTAACCTGTTAGAGCCATCTATGTGAGCCACTTCAATGATCTTCAAGTTCAGATCCGCCCAAAACAGTAAATCCTGGGTCACATCAACTGCCAAAGCTGAAGGTTGATCCAAATCCGTTTCCACTAAACGCTGTCGTCCACTGCCATCCAATCGCACTCTTTCAATCCTTGGCACGTTCACCAAATTTGTGAAAAACACCCACCTATCCAACATAAAATATACAAATTAGGTTGTTTTTAATATATTTTTATAATAATATATTTTACAGCAATAACATTTTATTTTGTATTTTCTTAGTAACTTGTTTTAATTTTTTTCAGTGTCTAAAGAATTTTAATTTCTTGAAGTTGCATTATTAATAATCTACTAAGAAAAACCACTATTTAATTTCTAGGATTTTTTTAAATAATATCTTTATTTTTGAATGTTACCCTTTGACTGGATGTAAGGCCAAAGACCGAGGCTTGTCTTGTAAGTGGGCGTGGTTACCACCCAGTATTCCTCCCAGGGCATTGGGCGTGGCGTCCAATTTGGTGATATTGATGGCGTTACTCCTTGCGCAGGTCCAATACAAAATCCTGGAATAAGGTTCCAAGGCCAAATCCCATGGATGAACCGCATTATGATGTGGATTCCCCACCCAAGACGTACTTCCCGTCCCGTTTTCATAGGCTCGTCTAATGGTTTGCGTTTTGCCATCAATCCAGTACAAGTGTTGGTTCAGCGGATCGAATTCAATGCCGCGAACTTGTTTCAAGCCGCGAATCGGCAGGATCATATCCGGACTGTCGTTTACTTCAGGTACTAGGCGATTAATATAGTTTTTCTGACTAAAAAGCAAGAATGCTTTCGGCGGAATACACGTGCGGTTATCCTGCGCCAGCTCATAATGTGTAGGACAAGAGCAGCGGAAGGAATACGCTTGTTTAAACGCTGGTTGGAAGTTTGAAGTCATGTTGTTTGTAGCTTGACCCAGGGACGTGGCTACAGGCGAACTGGTAGTCGTTGTGGTAGTGGTGGATGGGACAGCAGAGCTCGCAGCCGAACTAGCAGAAGACGTCGAAGGAAGCGCGAAGCAAAGATGTGAACAGCCTCCGTTGTTAACGGCGCAGGGATTCCAGCCGTTTTGCCTGGAGGCATGGAAAACCAAAAGATCCATGACGTAATCCACACCTCCTTGGACACGACTCCGATTTTGGCCAGTGGTTTTATGGGCGCGTTCAATACTTCGTGTGGTCCAATCCGACCAATAGATATATTCCTAAATAAATAAAAAATGGGTAAAAGTTATAAATGATCGATAAATTATAAATGATCAATTACCTGATATTGTGTGAGTCCATGAGGTTGTGGTAACTCTTCTTTAACAATAACGTGCCTATTACGGCCATCTAAATCAGCCGCTCCTATGTGCTGCTCATCCACATCCGCCCAATACAAGCGACGTAATGATAAATCCAACGTTAAACCGTTAACGCGGCCCACATTGTTCACCAATACGCTTCTTCCACTCCCATCAAGTGCTGCTCGCTCTATATGAGGGACCGCTCCCCACACGCCCAAGTACAAGTACCTACATTAGAAAAAAAACGATTTAAGATCTTCTTTTCCTCGATTTTGTAAATGTTTTTTCGCATTCTTTCGGTTATTATGCTTTTTTTGCAGAAACGAAGAAAATTACCCTTCGGAAGGATCAATAGCAATGCTGCGAGGATTCCTCAAATCTTTCCAGATGAGCACTCGTCTTGAAGAACCATCCAAGCGGGCTACTTCAATCCGGTGACTGCCCATATCAGCCCAATAGAGATTTCGGGCTACCCAATCCACTGCCATGCCCTCTGGGTATTCCAATCCAAATTCCACGACTGCTTCCACCTGAGATCCATTCAGAAAAGATCTTGAAATGGCTTTAACGCCAATATCAGTCCAATAAATCCGACTGTCGCTCATGTCAAAGTCCAGTGCACTGAGAAAAAAAAAACCTTATTTGTCTATTTCTTCCAAAAAATAATTTTTCTTTTACCTCGCCTCTTTAACTCCGGATAAAGGAATCACCGAATCATGGTGTCCTGCTTCCAAACTGATTCTTCTGATGTCTTCTTTACGTGTAAAAAGCAAGAAAGCTTCCGGAACCACACAAGTTTTGCCATCTACTGTTAACTCGTGCCCTACAATTCAGACAAAAAATACTTTCAAATGACCTTTAAAGTTTAGAAACTAAGTTTTACCTATTGGGCATGCACAGATATGTCCCACTGGACGGAACAAGCAGAGATGCGTACAGCCTCCGTTTTCTATGCTGCAAGAGTTATTGCCAGGAGGGAAAACTCGCACTTGAACGGCTTTCAAACCCATCAAATCTGGCAGTTGATCAATAATGACCTTCCGCTCTAGGCCGGTGACTTTATTAACGCGCTCAATGCTGCGATGCTGCCAATCCGTCCAATATAAGTAGTCACCCAATAAGGTAAAACCAAAAATGTGAGGCACGTTCTCACTTAACACTTCTCTTCTCCCAGTCCCATCCACGTTAACACTCTGAAACACACAAAACAGAAATAATTATCATAGATCCCGGAACAACAGCAAATCGATTTAATAAATAAATTAAATTAATTTTAAAACAATTTCAGAAAATAGACGAAAAATCGATTTAACGAAATATGGGAGATACAGTAGCAATTTTTTCCGGGATTAAGATATTTAACTGACTTCAAAAGTAAACTTAAATGAAGACTGAAAATAAGTAAAAAATATTACCTCAATTTTATCCGTTTTAGCGTCGCACCAGTATAAAATTTGCCTGTCATAGTCCAATGCGATGCCATTAGGCCAACCAAGTCCTGTCTTCACCAAAACTTGACGCTGAGTGCCATCCATCCAGCCACGTTCCAATTTGGGTTCTTTGCCCCAATCAGACCAATACATCCAACCCCTTCCGGGGTCTAACACCAATGCTCGAGGTTCATCTAAGCTTTCTGATATCAAAACCTAGATTTAAAATCACACAGTAAAATAAATCAATCAATACAATCAATAACGTTTAGTCATTTCAATTATGTTTTTCAATCCTACTTTGCGATTGGTGCCATTCAAGCGGGCTACTTCAATCCTATCCGTTCCAGTGTCGGTCCAGTACAGATTACGGGCAATCCAATCCACAGCAATACCGTCAGGATGGTCTACTTCCGTCATAACCAAATCTTCCTGTCCAGATCCATCTAAAAGCGCTCTGCGCAGTCCTCTAACTTCGTCGTCCGACCAATAAACTCTTTTCTCCAAAGGATCGTAGTCGACGGCGATGGCGTGCCTAACGCCTTCTAAGGGTAGTACCACATCCGTAAAATCGGGGGTATCCAAAGAAATCCGGCGTAGATCAGTACGCCGGGCTAAGAGTAACACTTGCTGAGCTCCTATTATGAAACAGGAAGGAAAAATTAGGAATTTCCCACCAAATTCGTTTTTTAAAAATACTACCATCAGCACAGGTAAAGTTATCCACTAATTTTGAACCTGTGGGACAGGCACAGGTGTAAAACGGCGCGTTAGGTGCAGCGAGACATAAATGCGAACAATTGGCATTGTTTTGTTGGCAGGGAGTGTCGATTCTGGGTTGACGCAGGCCGTCGAATACATGAATGTCCATAGGGGACAAGGAACCACCTATAATCACCTTCCGATTGATACCAGATTTCTTATGGCAGCTGTGTAGTGATTTTGTTTGCCAGTCTGTCCAGTATAATGTGTTTTTCTGTAAAGTAAGGGCAAAAGGGTGCTGTAGCCCGCCTTCGACCACCGTCCGCCTTTTGCCGCCTTCCAAATCCGACATACAAATCAGATTTAGCTTGGCATCAGCCCAATACAGCGCTTCTTCTTCGTAGTCTAACGTTAAGCCGTTGGGCCAGAAAATCTGGTCTTTAATCACCACTTGCCGCGTCCGCAAATCGCCATTCATGCCCGCACGCTCAATCTTAGGTACTTCTCCCCAATCCGTCCAGAAAAGCAACCTAAGTATATCACCAAAAAATGATCATATTTTAACTAATTTTCACCGATTGCGGTGAATATTTAAGTAAGTGTTTACCCTTTAGCTGGGTACAAAGCAATAGCACGGGGTTGGTCCAAATCCTCCCAAAAGAGCACTTTGCGGTAATCGCCTTGCAAAGTAGCTACTTCTATGCGATTAGTCTCGGAATCGGTCCAATATAACTTATTGCCTAGCCAATCTACGGCCAATCCATCCGGCGAAATAAGTCCTGTGCTCACAATGTTGAGTTTGGGCCCGACAGTACCGATAGTTAAGTTGACATGAGCACAGCGGATCATTTCCAAGCTGATATCCGTCCAACAGACCAGGCTTTGGTCAAAATGAAAATCCAAAGCTGCTGCATCTTCTAAATCTTTGATGATCAATGTAGAGTTGCCTCGCGGTTTGGCTGCGTCAATAAGTCGAATATCTTTACGGTTGGCAAAGAGCAGGAAATGGGAAGAACCTAACAGGGTCAATGATTATTAGAATAAGCAAATTTTATCCATGGTTAGATTTTAAGCTTAAAAGGAAGTCCAAATTTCTTACCTGAGATGCAAGGGGAGCAAAGAAGCGCCGCAAGTAAGAGTGCGAGGACGTTAGCGACGCACATCTCACCGGTTTATAAGCCACGTGCACAACATTACCAAGGTGGCGAGTCGAAAAAGCGTTAAACTAGCACTAATGGAATTCTGTATAAGGCAAATTAACGAAAAAACAACTTCTTTTGGCATCACCCGCTGCAAAACAACACGCGCAACTTTTGAATCGATACACTTGACACAAGCGTCCGATATTGAGTATCTAAGCCACTAGATCGATATTTCTAATCGATATATTGTAGCGGTTCGCGAGTCGAACCTGTAGCGAACCTCCGGGCTAGCGAGAGTAGTACGTAGAGAGAGAGTCGTAGAGCGGGCGAGTGGGAGAGAGAGAGTCGCGGAGCGAGAGGCGTAGAGAGAGCGGTAGAGCGAGCTAGGGAGAGAACGGACGTGAGGAGTAAGGGCGTGACGAAGGGTAGCGTGAGTGAGTAAACGCGGGTGATTTAGGAGAAGAGAGCGAGTGTCGAGAAGTGTGAAGAGACGAATATAGCATTTTGAACGGTAATAAAACGTGTACAAGTTAATCCCAGGATCCAGAATTGAACCCCACGCAACAATATAAGCTAGCGGTCGTATCAAACCTTGACGGCTTTTTGCACGCCAAAAGGCGAAGATACAATGCGGGATGCATTTATAGCCTACTTCCAAAACAGACAATACACAATTAAATGCAAAGTCATAACCATTGTCTTATATTCTTAACTTTGAAAAGAAATTCGCTACATTGGATCGAATATGTTATTAACCAATTAAATTACTTCATGTGAATCTAAATCCTTTTGAATAAACTACAGCCAACAAAGGCAGCTGCGTGGACACGACAAAATCCAAGCCGTAGCCTTCACGAAAATCTGGGACCTCATCAAGAAACCAACTTTACACATTTTTAACGCTTCAATTCGTTTATCTTATTACCCGAAATATTGGAAAATAGCAAAAGTACTAGCGATTCCAAAACTCAATAAATCCAAATATGAATCATTCAATAATTTTCGCCCAATAGCACTACTTTAAATTTTGGGAAAAATCTTAGAAAAGGCAATCGCAATTATTTTACAACTATTTTTGGAAATAAGTAATGGACTATACTTAGCGAGTACCCAGTGTGGCTTTCGAGCTGGCAAATCAACCATAGACGCCCTAATTAATTTCAGTGACGCAGTGTTACATTCTTTCGATCAAAGAAAAGTCCTAACGGCTCTGCTTCTGGACATCATCAGCGGGGCGTTTGATAACGTGGATCATACAGAACTAATAAAAGAGTTTCGAAAGAAAAATGTACAAATGACTAATGTGTAAACTGGATTGAAGGGTCTTCTTGAACGGGCGTGCCGAGTTTATATCTCATCTAGAAAAAACAATAAGCCATCTCTACAATACAACGAAAGGTGTACCACAAGGAACTCCACTTTCCCAGACTTTTTTTTAACCTACATCAATGTTGCCTTAAAGGTAATTAAATTGCAAAAGATAAAAATGTCAGGATTTGCCGACGATCTCATTTTATATGCCGTCAGCTCTTCTAGCGAATAAAATGTCAAGTTACTATCCAACAATATCCTTACAGATGGATTTCAAAACTAAAACTTAGCTTCGCAAAAGAGAAAACAGAATTGAACCATTTCTCGAGAAAACGGACGACCGAAAGTGCTTGCATCATGTGGGGGACAGAAGGTCATACAACCCAAACAGTCAGTGCAGTATTTAGGGATACAGTATGGTACGAAATTAAATTGGCTTAGCCATACCTCCTCTTTAACAAATCAATGCACTAAGTCATTAGCACAAATTTGCAAAATTGACAAAATCTGCAAAGCCATAACTTGCTCGCAAGTTAAAACCCTTTTCGAGACAACAACTTTTTTGGCGAAGATAAAATACGCTTATCCACCCTGGTGCTCCATTAACAACTCCAAGCAGGGGCGGACTGGCCTATGGGGCATTGGGGCAGGTGCCCCATGCGCCGGCTCAAATGCCCCATGCCCCCGGCTCAAAAGCGCCATGCGCCGGCTCAAATACCATCTTTATTACTCAGCGGCGCCGGCAGGTAAAAAATCCCCATTGCCCGCTGTAGAGCCAGTCCGCCCCTGATTCCAACCTCAATCCATTGATGCAAATCTACAGAAAAGGAATGCTAGCGATAACGGGCGCCCTCAGAACAACACCAGCTTCAGTCCTTGAAATTGAAACGGGACAAGCACCTTTGAAACTAGCACCAGTTAAAAACACAACTGAACTACTACGCTGCAAGAAATTGGAACCTCTGGCCAATACCAGTAAAATCACCAAAAAGAAGTTACACATCCTGTTCAGAAAAAAATTGTCGAGAACTGGCAGCTATGACAGCTATGGCAGCTAAAAAAAACACACAACCAGAATCCGCAAAACAAGCGCGTAAGTGGAATATCAAATTCATCATGGAAACCTGGGGGGAACAGTGGAAACACCGACAAATCCCATAAAAGATTTGGACGCCAACCCTGCCTGTAAGCCTATATAATATGTTCCAAAGTACCAAGAGCGCCGTATTATCAAAGATAATCCAAATTAGAACACTCCATTTATTCCCATCTCTGGACTACCTAAAGCGTACAAAAAAGGCTAATTCCAACATTTGTTCTCGTCAAGCAAAAACAAAACACGACATCTCAAACATCTTTTACTACACTCGCTGCACCAAATTAAACAAAGAAAGAGCCAAATTAATGCGAAAATTAAGCAACCTCTGAATTCACTTTAACGCGAAGGAAATCCTCTGCAATCCTAAACCTTTTAACGCACTGGCACCATTTGAGAAAGAGGTGGAAAAAGCAGCCACAATATAAATTATCTTCAGCATATTGATCAAACAATTCACAATTATTAGTTAGGAGAGGTGTGGAATTCACCGATCCTACCTGTGATGAGCTATAAATAAACATAAGCGAATGTAAGAAAGAACGTAAATAAAGAATCCGACAACAGGCGAAAGCCTAAACGTCGGTTAAATTTTTAAAAAAAATGCGCCACAATCAGGGTCTCAAAAACTTATTATTCTTACGGAATCTATCAACACGGTAAGAACATGATAAAAACAATATACGCTGAGATTAACTAGAACTATTCAAGGTTGTTTTTGACATAATTAGGCTTTGTATTCCATTATATTCATCATTCATTTCACGGGAAATCCGCTGTTTTTTGTCTCGTTCAATACGCTGGGCGGATACAAGCCGTTTTTTATTAAGTCTTGCTACTAATATCACATGACAGGGTGTATATGCGCCTGATTGGGTGAGCAAGACCCCCCCCCCCCCGAGTTCAATATACAGCATTGTCCCCTGTCCACTGTCTCACCACTGTCCCCAACTACGCACAGTTCTTACGCCAACAAGAATAAAGATTTTGCTACAAATCCCTATTCCTTCTGTACATATTTTTTGCCCCCTTAAATTACAAACTTCTTCTTTAACTACCTTTCAAGCTCAGCAGAGTAAAATCCCCCCAAACGAAGCTTGATTTTGACCCACCCCGGAATTTTACGCCATACAGTTTAGTTTACATGGATTCTGCTGTCAAACTTGAATCCTATAATACACTGAAAGTGCAATGCCCTTTCACTTTTCTAAAATATTTTAATACTTCCATGAACTACGTGTTGTAGGCGTGGCTGGGAAGAAAGGAGGGAGGAGCAAGAGGAGGAGCTATAGATAAAGGAGGTATACCTACGTCACAACCAACGCTAAGTCTTCTGTCTTTATCAACTTTCAATACTGCTTCCTTTCCTTCGTTCAAGTCATGGATCTGCAAAAGTGAAAAAAAAAGTTTAAAAGTACTCTTGGCCTACTTCGTTTCCTACGTTTCTTCGCCATTTTGTTTTCATCCACTTTGCGACTGCCTGAGAGGGAGATCACGTGAACATCACGAAGTGGGCTAGGGCCAGCAAAGCTTAACTTTTTTTTTCGGGGCAGGAGGGACTAGTGTTTATTATGTGAAAAGGAAAAGGAAAAATAAAAGGCCCAGTAATTTTTTTCTCGCAAAAATCTGGTGATACTTTTAGTTTCTTCGTTCTGTCTTAGCTTTTCCTTCTCGCAAAATAGCAGAAGAAATTAAAAGGAGGGGTGGGAGGGGAAAGGAAGGTGCTTGCATCCTAAATTTTTACCACGACTACTGGACGCCCTAAAAAAACTGCGTATATAAATGTATATCTGCAAGTTTTTTTTCTCTTTGCACAGGTGTTTTGCCCTGGCCTGAGGGGAATCGAACTAAAATAACGAGCCTTTCAGCGCCATTCACCCGTTCCAGGAATAGGTTCTGAAGGCGCAGGCTTTTGTTCAGGTCGTTGGGGCTCACAAGTGACGACAGATGGCTCTGCGGGGCAAAAAGGACCTGAGGTAGCAGGAGCGGATTGGGATCGAACTACGCCTTCCATCGGAGCTGCAGCTAATGAAGGTGGATTACCCATTCCAGCAGTCCCTACTTCTTCTTGGGGAAGTGGGGGCGTGGCTGCAGCTTCGCTAGAGTCTTGTGGCTGCTCAGGTAACAATTTGAGAGCAAGAACCAGGTCCTGGAGGACGTCGGCTTCTCGCTCATCAAGTAAGTGAAACTGGATGTCCACGAGTGTCAGGTGGGCGAACACACAATGCAGATGCGCGTGTAGGCCTAAAAGGAGGAAGTCCCTGAAATGGGCGTGGTACAAGTGTGCTACGACGTTGTACAACAACCGGAGGATTTTTCGTACAGTGGCTTCGAATGTTGCTGGGAAATCATTCACTAGAAAGGAGTAAACAAACAAAAATAATTAGTCTTTCTTTATAATAGAACAGCCGAGTAACGTAAAAACACAAATGCCTAATAAATCGTTCTATTGTTTTACATTGCTTATTAAATATGAGAGTGCGACTAGTATTAGTAGTTGTAGGTCTTTTCCTAGCCTATTCTTAAAATGGTTAAGAAAAGTATGACAGCAAAGTTGATTTTGCTCTCATACCCATTTATTTTGATTATGCCCTTCCCAACATTAGCCGCGTTCGTTTTGACCAAAGTTTAAGCCGACTTAAAAGTCTACCCAAGACTTTGTGCTTATAAGCGTTCGAGATAGGTAGACT
>JAGJRP010000478.1:0-43344 GCA_022832235.1 Lepidurus couesii | reverse complement strand
TGCATCCGATAATTCCGGTAAATGCTTAATTTTCAAGTTATTGCGATAATCGTCAGCGGTAGAAATATCTACCGCGATAAGAACCGCAATATAGGCCGGACCGCGATATACAAACCCTGCTCGTACATATAAATCGTTAAAAAAATAGCTCTATGGTGCACTCCTGGCGTGAATAGGAAGAAGCACAGCAAAGGACGCTTGATGCACTATTTCAGAAAACACGGATGGCGCTGCAGTCGTATACTTCCCAAGGCGTGGCTCTCCACTTGGAAACGACTCCTATGGGCTTTCAAGTGTTACTCTCTTCCATTTTCCATCGATTATCAAATCATATAAAAAATACGCCTAAGTTATTGATGGACTAGCCAAAACAGGACAAATAGCAAACAATGGCGAAAAAGACGTATGATTTACTGTTCAAGCTTCTGCTCATAGGAGATTCCGGTGTGGGAAAAACTTGCATCTTGTTCCGATTTTCCGATGATGCGTTCAACACTACCTTTATTTCAACCATAGGTGAGTAAAAATCAACCGATAAATTTTAATTCCTGTATGTCCCACCCAACTCCGGATATGGCTAATATGCATACCCTTGCATCTTTTACAACTGCGTACCATATATTAGAGCCATTACAGCTCGAATTGAACTCCAATATTACCTAAAAGTTCTTTGTTGTCTTTTTAACCCATTAAAGGTGAAATGTTGGTTCACAATTTAGTTATTTCTTGTCTAATGTGTCTGTTTAATAGGTATTGACTTCAAGATCAAAACCATAGAGCTTCAAGGCAAAAAAATCAAGCTTCAAATATGGTACTTTTTCTTTCTTTGTGGAAAATAGTCCGCTTTTTCAATATATTACTAAATTTGGAACGTTTGGCGATCCTTTCTCTAGGGACACAGCTGGCCAAGAAAGGTTTCATACCATTACTACGTCATACTACCGAGGAGCCATGGGCATAATGCTAGTCTATGATATAACCAGTCCGAAAACGTTTGACAATATAGCAAAGTGGCTTAGGAACATCGACGAAGTAAGCACTATACGCACAGAAATGAAAAGAAACAAAACAGTCATTTGAATTTCTCTTAATTCCTAGCACGCAAACGAAGACGTCGAAAAGATGATTCTGGGCAACAAGTGCGATATGGATGATAAGCGAGCTGTGAGCAAGGAACGGGGCGAATCTGTAAATAGATTGATTTGCTTTTCCCCCTAAAAACCAAAATTAAACTTAATTATTCAAAGATTGCTCGGGAACACAGCATCCGGTTTCTGGAAACGTCAGCCAAGGCGAATATCAATATCGAGCAAGCATTCGTGGCTCTGGCTGAGGCGATTCTTAACAAAACCCCTGGACGAGATCCACAAGAAGCCCTTGATCGAGTACCTTTAGATCGTAAAGCGGACCGAGGAGGAGGACGTTGTTGCTAAGAAGTCTGTGTGTAAGTTGTGCAAGAAAATAATTATTTAAAAAATTACTCAATTCTATATGGAAATGAATAAGAGTGATTTTTAAAATAAATTTCTTAGGTATTTTTTTGTTAAACCGCTATAGCTCTTGGCCTTATGACTCGGTCCACTGTTTACGACGCCTAAAAAAGAGGGGTATAATTGCTGATTTAGCTTTTGCTCACTTATCTGTCACACACAATTTATTTCATACATTTGTGGGCGAAATTTTTGGGAAATTTTTGTGCGCATTCTTTATAGCTTCAGGCAAAAAAAGGACGCCGAACATGAAACAATTTCTTTCCGTACATAAAAAAAACTGACCTTTCCCGAAACAAAATCCATTTTTGTTCCTTTTGAGCTTTCCTGTACAGCTTATAAGTTGCTTTGAGAAGGTTCCATCTTAATTATCTACTTGATAAGAATTCGGGTCTTTGCAAAAAATAAATAAAAGTCACACTTTTGGGGACTCGAACGTAATACGTGTAGAAACTTGGCAACAATACAATCCTTACTTTGTGGAAAACTTTTACAAATGTTCCAAAGCTGGCAGACCTTGTTTTTCCTTTATTGGAGTTGCTTTAGGAGCCCAAATTTTGTTGGTATCAACCTGAAAGAAATTATATGGTAAATTAGATCACCGCTTGTTAGTTTACAGAAGCTTGTTGAAAAGATGTTTCCTAACTTTTTCCATTGTAATGGTGATATAACCCGTAACTTGCGATCGGCAACATTTGGAATGCGTGGTTGACACTTCGGAAGGCAAGACCAAGCGAAAGAGTTTGTTTTTTATAATTACTTCGACGTACGTCGGTTGTACGTCTACGTTTACAAGGGACGTATCTAAATATCTATATAAGCATCAGATCCAGCAGATTTAGTGGTTTTGTTAGTTGATGATTAGTTGTAGAAATACATGTACTGTACTTGTAAGTGTGAAGAATGAGTTTAAAGTGAAAATCATCTTGGTCGAATTTGAAAGGAATTCGCATTTCATTAACATTTCGCAAAGGAGTATTAGCTTCCTTCTTGCCGTTTATGTCTTCCGTTGCCTGGGGCAATTCTGGCGTTAGTGCACATTCCTGTAAGTTTTCCCGGTACTTAACTTGTGGCTTGGATGCTATAGACAAATATTTCAAACATTTTTATTTTATTTTAATCATTATAGTATGAAGAAAGTAGAGTTGGAACTATCTACCTTCTGACTGTTCTTGTGCGATAATCTTTGGTTCGTTGAACTCTAAAGCAGCTTGTATACGTTCTCCTCTAGTAATATCTTGCCCATCTAATATAGCCAGCTGCGGTAGAATAGCAATCACGAATGATCGGTAATCTTCGTATTTGGAACAAGGGTTTCCAGTCAAATATCTTAATGGTAAGCCAATTATTAGCCAAACCTTCGAAAGTAAACCTATATCAATTCTATCACAATTCTTTCAAGGCGTAATTTGACTGTAAGCTGCTTAAACTAGTTAGTTGCGTAATGCGGTTTAAGGTTAAGTCCAGTTTAGTCAAAGACTCGCAGCCTTGCAGATTTTCCACCATTTCGACATCATTCAGCGCGAGGTTTAGATACTCGAGCTTCTTCAACCTCCCAACGTTTTCTTAACAAAAGAAAATTTCCATTTTAATTTAAGACTTAGCAAAAGGCTACCAATTTTAGCAATGCGGTTTCCTTGCAGGTACAGAATTTTCAGCTCGCGACACCATTGGTCCAAATGCTCGATTTTCTCGAGACTTTGCTGGTGCAGCGTCAGCTCTTCTAAGGTCGATAATGAGCCCTCGTTGTGCTCCGCTCGTCGTCTAATCAAATCTTCCGTGACTTCAAAAATACATTAAATTAATTTCCAAAACATCACCTCTCCACAACTTACTGAAAGGCATCTTTGTGTCCTTCTTTTGGACGCGCAACGTGTAGCAACATCGACAAAGCATGACCCTAGCAACGGATCAACCTCCTAATTCAATCAAAATCAATAAAATGGCAAAATTTCTTCTCCCTTTAGAATACCAATAAGATCAAAGAAAACATACGAAAGATGCTTGTATTTTGGACCTTGCCGGATTGAAACAAAAAGGAAACGCTTCTCGGGCCCAAAAAAAGAAATCCACTTTACTACTCAATAACGATGTCGTTGTCCTGTTCGACAGGTCCGACCTTCCGCGGTTTCTTCAGTGTGCTAGGTGAGGGAGATTCTACGCTCAATCTCCTCTTCTTGGCCCGTTCAGCTCCCTCCTTGGCCTTCTCGCACTCGCCATTCACTTCCAAGACCACCAACTCTTCTTCCATATTCACCACTTCGGTCTCAGCTGCACTGGTCTGCTCCTGGCCGTCGATAGTCTCCGCACTGGTCGCAGCCTTGGGCTTCAATTCTTTCAAGTCCGTCACAATCTGGAACTCCACTCCGTCCGCCAGCTTCTCCCTAAAAAACCACACAACCAATTAAAAACTAATCCAAAGCTTCAGAAGCACCAGATCTGCTTTTTACTCGTGAACGAAAATGATATTCAAATTATATTCTTGGAGGAAATCATCGCACTTGAGGCGCATCCCGTCAGTAATCCCGAATTCCTAACACGAGACCCCAATATAAAAAGGGAAGGTATTTTTTTGTTGCTATAATTAATGGATGTGTTACGGATAACGTTTTGGGCCAATTGTCTTCCGTTTCGCCTTCTTCGGACGACAAAAGGACTGTTCCTTTGCCATCGTCGATCATGACATCTGGCGCAACCATATTCAACGCTCCTTTCAAGATTTTGTCTTCCAGCTGTTTCACCGTAAACGACTTGGTATTCAAAACCACAGTAACCTGATAAGATCCGTAAGAAAAATTACGAATCTTCTCCTTCTGTTGACTTTTTATTAGGACTAACCTCTGGTTGCTCCGCGCAGACAAAACATTTAGGCTGAGGAGGGTCTAGTTGACTTGGCGCAATCAATTTCTTCAGATAGTTGGGCTGACGGTTCAAATACACCTGACGAACACTCGAATTAGTCAATAAATTAACTTTGAAGTGCCATAGTACGTGGCGACAATCCTGAATCCGGTTTTTCAGAAGTTTATACGCTTCAAAGACCATCAGCCCAGCAATGATGGCGTTGGTAGTAGCGATCGCAGGTATGATATTCCCAGCCATCGCTACAACAACGATTTTTAAAATACAAATAAAATAAAAATTATACGATTTCTCACATTTGACGTCGAAACGACTTTTCTGGGGTATTCCAAAGATATATGCACGGACATTAGCGCAGGCGGTGACGAAGTCCATGGCAGCTACGTCATCTTTATCCCAAATCAGGATCCCATCAGCAGATTCCTTGAAAATAATTCTTCAAAAAATCTGCTTACATTGGATTCAAACTTGTTCACTTTAAACTTTGTATGGAGTTGCTCAATGCTGGAAGCCATAACTAATCCGCATTCTTTCAAGCTCCAAACACGTTGTTCTTTGATTCCTGCAGAGCCGAGGCCATTGCTATTTCCTTTTTCCGTGAAAAAAATCAATAAAAAATAAAAAAACATTAAGGAAATAAAAAACAACCATTATCAGGCAGTTCAGTCCATTCTAAAGGTGTCGGTGGACGTCTTTTCTGCCACAACTTATCCATGGACAGTAAATACTTGATGTCGTCACTGAAAAACTTGGTAAAGAGCTTGGCAGGATCGTATTGGCACGAACTGGCCCAAGTGCGCGTATTGACGCGAGTTACATTGCCTGTTTCCCCTAACGCTGCATCTCCAGCATTACCTAAATAATGTTGATTAAAAAACACATTTTTGTATAGATGCTTTTATGTATAGGCTTTTACCCACAGCTTCTGGGTCGGCAGTGTCGGGAGAAACGTCCTGATCAGGATCGGATTCGCCAAACAACTGGTTGAAAAGGTGTTTGGCCCACACAATGCAGTGAATCGGCTCAGAGGGCGTATTACGAATGGTACAACCAGGATAGGACTTTTGGGCTGCTTTGGGTTGGCAGTCATAGCACTCTACAGCCCCTTTCTGGATCACCTAGACAAATAAGGCAAGAAACAAAACAAACAGTATTAAAAGAAAAGTACTGGCTAACTAAAAGCAACGTACTGTAACTTGTCCGAGATATCCTGCAGTTCCACTTTCAATTAAAGGGACTTTGGCAGCGAGGCACATGCGGTTGACGTGGCTACGAGCAGTTCGGTTATCCAGGGCATTTAAGACCAGATTAAAGCCGCTAAAGAACTTGCTGTTGTAGTCCGCGCTATAGGAAGAAAGCCATTCAATTGGTTCATTTAGAACAGGAAGTCTTAATATAGGCTTTATTACTTCATAATGCTGTCGTGTAAGGCTGTAATTTTGGCACTGGGGTTGAACAATAAAGCGCTTTCCGCCGCAACCAGGGCTTTGGGTTTGCCCACATGTTGTCTTTGGAAGAGGAACTGTCGGTTTAGGTTGCTCACATCGATAGTATCCAAGTCAATCTACACAATTATATGAAACGTTCGAAAAACTTTGGGTATTTTGCACTTTACCGGAATTTTTTGTTTTTGCCTGCAAACAACTTTTTCTGGCATTTTAAACGTCGTTGATTCCAAAAAAAGCAATCATTTTGCGCGGAAAGTATTATTTTACTATGTTTTATGTTGCTGTGTTTTACTATGGTTGCTGTTGAAGACAGGTATGTGATTAGGTTAGGTTAGGTTAGGTGATGTCGATTTGGAATAAATGTTTTGTCGAAAAGGAATGATTATTACATACATAAGATTTCCATCTTTTGTGTTGCAAATTTCCATGATACAGTGTTTTCCGCGCGAAATGATTGCTCTTTTTGGAATCAGCGACCCTTAAAATGCCAGAAAAAGTTGTTTGCAGGCAAAAACAAAAAATTCCGGTAAAGTGCAAAAACTCCAAAACTTTGGTGGTATCTTGCAAGGGAATTGGTTTACCACAGTGATATGTTGGAAGCCACTTAGAACCAGGTTTTTAAGTAGCTCGCAGCCAATTCCGCCAGCACCCACGAGTAAAAGCTTCGCTGTCGACGCAGTTTGATACAAATCGGCCGGTAAGCAACTCAATGCACTCTCAGGAGCCATGGGATTTTACAAAGTCTACCTAAACTGCAATTTAGAAATAACTTGTGTTTTGTGATAAATATCTAGAAAGCTTACCTAGTTTTTCGCTAATAGAAAACACTGATGTGCCGGTAAAACATGCCACCGTCAAGATCAACAACCGGTACCCAAATGGATATCAACAAAATTTAGAGCAGTTTCGAAAGAATATAATTGATCAAGTACAGGCTAGTCGTTAGTTTAACAACTCGCTAGCTTTTTAATTAAGCAGAGTCATCTATGTATAACTTGTAATAAATACGTACCATATGCATGAGATGCGAACTATGAGATGCATGTATATGAGATGCATGAGATGCATGGAATGCGAACGGGTAGGTTCATAACTCTTTTAAGGTTTATTTGTCGTATATTCGAACTTTCTGTTGAATAAAAGGAACAGTTTGTATAATCTTTTATGTAAAAAGAACATAACTTACAAGGTTTTCATAGAATATATTGAGCATAAAGTTTCCTTCAGCGGTTTGCTTCATGTGTTCGCTGTTCGAACGTCCACGTAGTATTTTTGAACGGCTTTGTTTATGGTGGGATGTTTGGTAAATACTCACTTTAACTAACATGAAAACGCAAGTAAAAATCCATAGAAATTGTTATCTTCTAGATACTTTTCCCATGAAATAGAGGATTAGCGAGTCAAAATGGAGGCCCTCAATCAATCGTACAGTCGTTTATGTGAAGAAGAGGTAAAATTTAAACTAGTAAAATACCGGCAATTCATTAAAAAAAAAGTCTATTAAAACGAAGCTGTTCACCAAACTAGGCACAGTTTCGTATCAGTCCAACTTCTGTCAGGATAAAACATATTCAATGGTTCAGTTATTAATTCGATTTTATTATGCAGGAGAAAATCAATAGCGAATTGGATTCATTATTATCGCGTCACTGCCACATCGAAGCCAAGCTACGCAATATAGCTCACCTTATTCCTCGACTCCAAGGCTTACAAGATGACGGGGAACGTTTGGCTGACATGATCAACTTTACTGCCGTTTTGGCCGACAATGTGAGCGCCAAAGTTCGAGAACTGGATACCGCCAAAGTAAACCGCCAATGCTACGGAATATGATCTTTTCCTTTGTTTTACGCAAACCTCTAATTTCTCAGGGAAGAGTGTCGGAATGCCAGCAGCGGGTGAACGATCTCCTGGACTTGAAACTTTGTCGAGAAGGCGTGGTTTCCGCCTTACGAAACGAAGATTTCGAGCAAGCGGCTGCCCATGTTCACCGATTCCTCGCTATGGATGAAACTCTTCTCAAATTGACGGCAGGCGACGTTGCAGAAGGTAACTTAGTGCTCGTGCCCATGAGAATTTCTTACACCTAATCTTCTGTTCTAATTGCGGTTGGTATAATCTAGGACCCAACGTGGACTCGTCACTCATCCTACTTCACCAAGCCCAAGATCAGCTCTGCGACGTCGTCAGGCAGCGATTTAATGACGCCATAAAAGATAATGATTTGGCGTCCGCCGAGCGATTTTTCAAGATTTTTCCCTTACTGAACTTGCAAAATGAAGGTCTAGAAAAATTCTCGCGTTATTTAGCGTCACATGTGAGTTATTCAATATGAAATATTGTGCACGTTTGATACATTGTCTGAATGATTGAATACTGTTGTTTTTGCAGTTGAAAGATAGTTCGCAAAAGAATCTAGAGAAAGTGCTAGCCTCCGGTCATGAACCCACAAGAGCCACTGTTATTTTCGCAGACGCGTTGACTTTGCTGTTGGAAAGCGTTGCGAGGACCATCGAAATCAATCAGCCCTTAGTGGAAACGTATTACGGTAACATTTCAATCCCCCCAACCCTAAAATATAATTAACAGATAAATTAGCTATATAAGCTAGACATAAAGCGGACAAGAACGAAAAGGATTGATGGAAACTGTTTTGATATAGGGCCTGGCCGGATTATGGTCGTATTTGGGATTCTGCAAGAGGAATGCGACAAGCAGGCGAATCATATCTGGACCGAGTTTCGAAGATCGCGGGGCTTGGAACGTCGGGTTCGACAAGTTTCGGATTGGCTGGCGTATAACGACCAGAAGCTTGGCCCCAACATGGGGGAAAAACTCGATCCGCGCGAACTAGACACTTTGTTAGCCGAACTCACGCTTCTGAGCTCTCGGTCAGAGTTGTACCTCCGTTTCTTACGCCGTCGAATTACCGTAAGCTCCTAAACATAGTATTTCAACGGTCTAGAACGAGGGAAGATTAACCAATGCATTATTTTTGGTTCGTTTCTGTTTTTAAAGAGCGATTTGGAAGTGGGGATCCCAGACGAAGCTCTGCGTAAGGAGAAAATGGCCCAACTGGAAGTCCTCCTGCAGAGCAAAGTGGGTCTGAGTCGCGCCGTCCAGGAACTCATGGGACAGTATATTCTCTTGGAACGCTATTTCATGAGCGAAACGGTGGCTAAAGCCGTGGAACTCGACTCCTTGATGGAAGACTCGCTCGTTTCGAGCATTGTGGACGACGTCTTCTTTATCGTCAAAAAGTGCATTCGGCAAGTCGTTATCTAACTCAAATCTTCAAACTGAACGCGAATCTGGGCAAGTTAAAGAACTCGTTTGGTGTTTTCCAGGCGAGCGATGGGTTCTTCGAATGTGGACAGCATTTGCGCCGTGATCAACAACGCCTGCGCGCTTTTGGAAGAAGACTACGCGAATGTATTCCATAATCAGTTGCGCCAGGGATTGCCTTCCGGCTACCTGGATCTCACCCAAGCGTATAACGCGCTGCAAACGTCTTTGCAGCAAGGGCGACTCCAAGTGCAATCGTCAGACACGGAGAAAGCTCGTCTCGTCTTCCTCGTACGTTTTGGTCCCCCAAAAATCTTGTCGAGCTAAGAGTTCTTTCTTTAGACGGCTTTAAACAATGCCGATACCAGCGTCCAGTATGCAGAAACGCTCCAGAAAAGTATCGACTCGGAAGCGAGTGCTGCGCTTGGCCCCGCCCTGGTTGGGCGCAACAAAGAAAAGTTAGCGTCCTGTCTCACCGGCTTGAACAGCACCGCCGCCAAGTTTCGCAGTATTGTAGATTTCGGATGGCAGCAGTTGCGAGCTTCGGCCATTAAACCGCGCGTTAAACCTTGGGTGGATGCCTTTCTCTCGGTTGGACATGAAATCGATGAGGTAAAAGAAGAAAAAGGCGTCACAGCTTGGGATAACTCGTAATCTGAAGGCTTTTGACCCGTTTGGCAGGAGGAATTGGCTAGTTTTGAGGTTCACGACCCTTTTGTGAACGATCTGACGCTGCATTTGTCGGGTTTTATGAACTCCTTCAAGGAAAGTCTGACGAGCCGGAACTACGAGTCGTTTGTGAGCAGTTTGACTACCGAAGTGGTGTTGCAGTTGGAAAAGGCCGTCCTGAAGACGTGCTTCAATCGGGTAAAAATTGACTTTGAACTTTGGCCAGTCAAGCTCATTTCATTTCTGTGTAGTTGGGCGGAGTGTTGTTTGACCAACAGTTACGAGCCATCATTTCCTACCTCAGTTCGGTGACGACATGGACCGTGCGAGACAAGTTCGCGCGATTATCGCAAATGTCCACGTTGCTGAATCTGGACAAAGTGGCGGAAGTGTACGATTACTGGGAATCCAATGCTGGGACCATTACCTGGCGGTTAACGCCCAACGAAATCCGACTCATCCTGGGCTTGAGGTAAAATTTCACCAGAACTAGATGGGGAAGATGGGAATAACGGGTTTATGATGCGTTCCAGGTCGGATTTGAAACACGAGGAGATCAAGCAGCTCAGACTCTAACTGGTTTGGTTTTCTTCAACTTGTTTCGCGTTTTCTGGAATGTGAAGTCGAGCTCATTTATTATACACAGATTTATACAGCCAATAAACCCTAAGGCATTGAAAAAATTTGCAAAAAACAGCTGGTTGCGAATTAAATTGATGAAACTACAATAGAACGCGAAGGGATGGGGGAGGAGGGGCCGTAAAAACTGGTTTCGTTTGCTTTTTTATCCATGATCTTATCCAAAAATAGTGTCTGCTACTCACCGAAAAACTTCCGAATCTTTCCCGCTCGGATCAACCGCCCAAATGTTTCATCACGCCAAGAAAGGGGGAGTATAAGAGCCAGAAAAATACACACCAGACTTAGAAGCTTTCATCACTGTCCATTAATGGAATCTGAGGCAATTCTAACGACTCTTGGGAAGTCAACGCTGAATTTTGCAAATTCCCTGGCGTAGCTTCCTCCTCGACAGCTGCTAACATCCAAACGAAACCAGGAATGAAAACCACCCGAAAATCCCATTAAAAGACTGTACTTGAATCCCGCGCAATCGCATTCGACAAGGGATCGTCCGCAGACGTTAATCGACTCAAAACAGGATCAATGGCTTCTTTGATCTGGTGGTTGGCACCTTTGGGATCCAAATCCATCGCCCAACTAAAGTGCGCCAAAGCCAAGTGCGTGTTGCCCAACTTCTTGTGAACCTTAAAGACACCAGTACACCCGATACATTGTGGAATTCCTCCCTTGAGCAATACCGGAGAATGGATTTACCTTGCCCATCAGGAAGTAGACTAGCGCCTCACGCGGCACGATATGCTTCAACTCGTCCAATTCGCTCAAAGCTTCCTCGAAACGTTCATTGGCGAAATAAATGGAAGCGCGATGGAACTTGCACAGCGGATGACGAGGATCCAATTCCAAGCCTTTGTTCAACATTTGCAACGCTTTGTCCGTTCGCTGGAGGGCATTCAAAACCTTATAATGGGCCACAATGAATGAACTGAATTTCCTGTCAACAAATCCTACTACTTATACTAGTCATGATGCTACTATTAATGACTACTATTAGTGAAGAATAGCAAATATGAAATAACTTATTTTGTAAAAGAAACACCACACTAGAAGGAAGCAGAATTGAGTTTAGCCTAAAAAAAGGGAGAAATAACTTACAACGCCCATGTGGCACATGATAATCGAGCTCTGCGAATGAATGCTGAGTGCTTTACGGTAATTGAGCTCCGCCATTTCGTACCGTTCCTGCTTGTAATAAATCATGCCAATTCCGCACCTTTCAAAAGACACAAAATCATTAGTACACAGTTTTCTCTTACACTTGAGCCTTCGTCTCTTTACCAAGCATTATAATGACGACTATCAATCCGGATAGCGTTCCTAAAACAGTTCATAGCTTTGTCCATCTCCTCCGTCAGGATATATTCGTGCCCCAAGAGCGTGTATGCGTACGGGAACCGCGGATTCACCTGAAAGAACCAACGAAAATAATGAGATAAACCAGTTCTACGAACCAGGTAGTGTAGCAACTTACTTGGATGGCGCGTTGAAAGAACTTGATAGCTGCGTCGTGCTCTTTCTGCAAGGAAAAGCAGTTTCCAGCACAACACCACGTAGACGCCGAGTTCTTGTCCTCGGAAATCATTTCTTGGGCTAAAGTGGACAGCGCCACCTCCTTGTGCAAATGCCATAAGGCCACGCTGTAATACTCCATGGCTTCGGTTTGACTCGGATCCACGTCACGCACTTGTTCGAAATACCTAAAACGACAATGGAACTTTCAAACTCTAAAACACTTTTAAAACACATCCAAACTAAACCAAACGGTACTTTAAAAGGGAAAGAGTATGCACTAAAGGATGTTGGATGAAATGAAAGCGAATTTTAAGACCAAGAGCTTACTGGATACACTGCTGGAACTGAGACAACTCAAAATGGGCTTTGCCCAACTGCGATAAAACCCAGCCAGTGTTCAAATGCTTGGGTGGCAAATCGTTAAATTTTTCGATCGCTTTGCGGCAATCGTATTGTGCTAGATTCAAGTAGGCTTCGCCGACTGCTCGCATCAAATCCATTAATCCCTCTGTTGAAAAGTGGACAAAAAACATGAAGCAACATCCAGACTTGGTTGAGCAGGCTTTCAAGTTACCAGCGGATTGCTTTTGGAGATTCATGGCGTGCTGGGAAATGTGCTGGTAGGATAAAGAGGGTGTGCCCATGAGCAGCTTACTCTCCAACAGGACCGAACAATCCTTGTCTAACTTATCCTCCCTCTCGCTGCTCTTTTCCGGTCGATTCTTCTCGTTCAGATCACTGTAATCGGTAATGGATGGCAGCCCTGACGAGCGAGTCATACGTCCTTTGGTTTTCCTTAGCGGCGATTTGGTGGTCGTGGTGCGACTTTTGCTGGGCGCCTTGTTGTTCTCCTGCACAACCGAAACAAACCAAAATGTTAGAAAAACAAGCCCCCCAAATCGAAGAACATTCACCTTGACCGAATTGCTGGAACTGAACAAGCGAGAGCTGCGGCGAATTGGTCCTTGAGGGGAGGGCAAGGCTGACGTCAATGCCCCTCCTGGAGTACTGGACAGATGGACGGTGTTCCCTGATTGGCTGAACACGCTAGGAAGACGGGAAGTGCCCCAATCCTTGCGCATTCCCAGCTGAACGATAAAATGAAACACAAATGGTTCGAACATTAGTTGGTCGTTCTCAAGATACCCAAACGAGGGCAAATTTCTTACTTTTCGCGACACCGTTTGTTGCTCTTCGACCGTATTGGGTACCAGGCCTGGTACTGGGGACATGAGTGCCAAGGAAGTTTGGGAAATATCACTACACGAGGATTCTAAGGGCAACACCCCAAAACTAGTCACAAAAGTAAATTCACCGATATTTCTTAGTCCTTGAGATCCTTATTTCATTTATTCTGAATTTTTTAAAAACATTACCTGGGGGATAAGGGAGAGTAATTTAGCATGGAGCGAATACGGACGACTGGCCTGGTAGAAATGGGCGCATAGGGGCCAGTAATGATGATCTTCTGGTCTTCGGGAGTGATGTCGGGGACATTGTGGTGAAAGGCGGAAATGAAGGGCAAGGGAGTGCTGACAGCCGCTTCGCTATTCACGGAGTATGGAGTCGAAGACTTGGAGAGCCCTTGACTGGTCACCGTCTCGGATTTGTTCATCAGGCCCGTGGCGTTCAGATGCGGCTGCTGGTTCCCCATCAGCGTGACGAGCGGGTTGGAGCCGTGGCAAGAGGCAAAGTTTTCGAGGTGCGACAGCTGGAACACGGTGCCCGGATTCGGCCGGTCGCCAATATGACAACGCGTCTCGAAACTCGACCACAAGAAAGGGTTCAAATTGGACGCTTGACGCAAAGCCTCGGACGCTTTGGCGAGCCGCTCCGTTTGGGTGTAAATTTCGCCCAGGATCAACAAGACGAAGCAGGCCACATCGCCGAATTCGGGGACGATCTCGTCCAGACTTTTCTGTTTAAAAATGTTGGACCCCAGCAAAATGATCTCGGCTTCTGCAAACCTGCAAGGAAAGGAATCAGAATTGGGTAAGGCCGTTTTGATAGGAAAGCATCAGGGAATGGCTTTACTTGTTGAGGTCCAAGCAACATTTGGCTAAAAGATATCGGCATTGAGCTGACTTGGCTCCTTTACGTTGTAAGGTCGAGTAGGCATGCTTGACTTTCCCATTACGATAATAACAGGTGGCGAGGAGATACAAAGACTCTTCAGAGTCAACTAGAGATTAAAAAGCGTTAGGACAATGAACAGTTTGGGTCGTTTCTGATTTTTTACCTTCAGCGAGAAGACGTTCGGCTAGGAATGTGGCGTCTTTGAAGCAGTAGTGGTTAAGGCAGTGCCAAATTGTTGCCTAATGTAAACACAGAAAGCCAAGTTAGAACGTACATGATGAAGAAGGTGAATTAGAGACCAGACGTTCCAGATGACGAAAACTTTTTTACCTGCACAGGTTCTTGTACCAACATACTGCCGGTCATTTCCTTTCTGGATGAGTTGTTGGAGGAATCCAATAGTAAGTTTTAGTAGCTGCTTAACTGCACAAAAGCTAGACGAAAAGGAGCATAATCACTTGGAAATAGTTGCTCGAAATTACACGAAAACCCCAAACACTGCACAAACCAAACGGTTTTTGCTGGTATACAAGTACAAAGCAACCATATAAAGCATAAAACCCGTAACTACCGTAGCATGGCCTACCCCAATATGCAAAGCTTCACTGAAGCGCCGCTTGGGAGCGCTCGGACTAGCGAACGGCTAGGACCTGCGAGCCGCTAGATGACGACTAATATAAAATATTGTTTAGCCATTGAAAAGTTAGAAGCACAATAATTATCGCACTAAACTGCGTAGAGTCTTTACGCAGTTTATAGTGCTGTTGTTTTTGGGTTGGCGTTTTGCCCTTAGGGCAAGCCAACCTTAAGCGAGCGTGCCTTGTTCAGTTTAGTTGTTGTGTGCCTTTACTAAACTAAAGACGCTCAACAACTGACATTCAAAACTAAAGAAACTTCGTAGACAATAATGGGAATAATGACTGCAAATTCTGGCGTACTAAACATTTTTGTTTTAAAACAGGAATTAGCAATAAATGTGAATGATACCTAATGGATTTCGAGCTCCAAGCTGGCCCCTAACCTTTCATCCCCTTTTATTACGTTCTATGTGGAAAAGGTCGGACTTGTAAAATTCATGGGGAACGTCATGCGACGTAGGTCGCCTTGGCCAGATCCCAGAATGCTTTAAATATTAAATTGCACATGTCAAGTACGTCAAGGGGAAGTACTCGCGAAACAAAGCAGCAGAACACTGCCGCGCATTAAGTTTCGCATTTCGCTAGTCTTTAATATTAGCCCTTGCTCTTTGGGATGCTTCTCATTCAAATACAGACCATCGTTCAGTGCAGACGCTTTAAAAACAACCTAACCCCCTCTTGTCATTTGAAACTGCCAACCGAAAGTTAAGTGACCAACAATGCAAGTGAAAGGTGTCGCAGATTTGTCCGACCCAAGTTTGGAGCGCTGCCGCAACAATGCCGAGAAAAGTGCCTCATCTCAAAATCAAACTAATCTAATTGAGTTCTACCGTAACTGGAGCCAAATTTATGAAGAAGTAAGTTTCTTATTAAAAAAAATATGTGCCGCTCAACAGCTGCGGGTCTATTTTCCTCTCCTTCCTCCCCAACACAACGAGAAATCATTTACAAACAAAGACTAACAGGAAACAAAAGAGCCCATTCAAGTAACATTGGCTAATCTGAGTAAGGTATCGCTGTCTTCGCAAACAAACTGTAGTTCCGTCTGACAAGCTAAATCAGTCCAACGGGGCTGACTGCTTGCAACCGTGGTCCCAATAACCATACAAGACTCCCGTTCCTGGGGGAACCTGTTAGGTTTACCCCGTTTCCCGTTAGCTACGGCCCAGTCCTGGAAACCGGACCTGATATCGCTAGCTAGGATTCTCGTGCCCGAAGCGGCCCAAAACCAGCCATTCCTGCGCAAGGGGAACAAATCCGCTCGGTCGCAACCCGCAAAATCACACATGCGTCCACTTGTCCAAACCATGTTTTTCCCACCTTAAACCAACAAAAACTATTAGGTTCAGTCAGTTTTCTTAAATAAGAAGGCTTAAATTAATCCAGATAGTAAATCACTTACTTCGCATGATCTTTTCCCGAATTAAGGTGTTCTCTTCCGCTGTTTCCAAGCTGACCAAATCCATGCAACGCTTGCGGCAGAAATTCCTCGCGGCGAGCCAATGAAACTTTAGACTGCGGAAGCCTGGCTCCTCCCATGGGAAGAAGTAGGCGTGGTTATTAAGAGTGGCGTGTTTAATGCGGTTTACGCAAAAGGCTCGATCAGCAGCTTGCAAGGGGCCCGTCAAGGTCCCGTCAAGGGGGATGTCTGTGGTCGTAGGGGTGATGGGCGGGGCTTGTCGAGATTTCCGATGCGAGCTTTCTAGGTCAAGGGGTGCGGCGGGTACGATCAGGGCATTGGGGTGGGCCGGTTCTAGGCTGAAACTACCTGAATTGTCGCTAGATGGCGGAGGTGGGGGAGGAATCGTATTTTCAACGTTTTGATTCAGTTGCACGTTGCGGGTAACAGGTGGCGCGTACGTAGTCTGGACGCGTTTCTTCTTCTTATGCGAGCCCGAACTCGACGTGTAAGAGCTTTTCCGTTTGGGTGAATATTGAGCAGGAGGGCCTTCTTCGGGCACCGAGTAGCGTTTGTTACGAATTTGGGCTCCAACGTGACCTCGTATGAGGTCGTCCAAAATGGAGGGAGAGCTCGAAGGGGGGCTGCGGCTGCTTTCGGGGTCCTTTCTGCCCTCTTTGTCAACACGGCTTAGACGCGGACCGCGGTTCGAGCGACTCTTAGGGGGAGGTAGTAAGGACTCGAAAGAGGTCGAAGACGGCGGAGTTTCGTCGAAAACTGGGGAAGGAGGGCGAGGGGGAGCTGCGTCGAAACGAGACGGAGGGATAAAGTCGGGAGCCGTTGAAGGAGGACCTAGGTCGTTAGGAAGGGGAATGAGGTCAACTTTTCCAGGGGGTGGGTCGAAGGAAGGTTGGGGTTCCCGAAACTGGCTTTGAGGAGGGGGGTCAAAACGAGAAGATTGAAAAGGCGGTGGTTCGAAGGAAGGCTGAAAAGGTGGAGGTTCAAAGGAAGGTTGGAAGGGCGGCGGTTCAAACGGAGGTGGTTGAAAAGGGGGAGGTTGAAAAGGGGGAGGTTGAAATGGTGGCGGGGGTGGTGGAGGAGGGAAGGCAGGCGGAGTACTGACCGCTGTTAGGTGATGTCGGGCATTGGAAAGCAGCGACAGGACCGACGTAATCAAGCCTAGTGTCATTGTCGGAAATCTGTCAATAATACACGAACGAACCAGTTACTTAGACTTTTCTTCTCAAACCAAACTCTTGCACAAATAGAACTGTTGTAAATGACTTACCTAACGAACGGGCCACAGTCAAATCAAGTTCTGAAGTGTGGGAAAAGGGGGAGCGTCCTTTAAATAGCTGCAAAAATGACCTTTACCTTGAATGGTCTTAAGAAGTTATCATTTTTCGACCTCTTAAGCTGTGTACACAATTCTTATTGAGACTTAAGCGGTTTTGCGCCATGCACTTTCGCTTTCTACATTTTAATTGCCTTAATACTGTCAACTACGTTCACTGTCGACCTTGCAAAAGGTTCCCTCCATAATTGGATTAAAATTCTCCACATACATTTTCTTGGCGTATTTTTTCTAGGACTTCAGTCCGGAGAATTATGTAGGACCTAAACTCGTTGCGGACGCCGTATCTGAAGTCTATCCACCTGAAACCCGAGCGACGCTCAATGTACTGGACGTAGCTGCCGGTACTGGGTTGGTCGGGCAAGAGGCAAGTTTTCTATTTATAATAATTAAATTAAATTAACGAAAGGTTGGATTTTTCAGTTGTCTAAATTGGGGTTCAAGAACATCGATGCCTTAGATGCCTGCGAGGACATGTTGCAGAAATTGCGTCCCAAGAAGATATACAATAACACTTTCCAGGTAAATACCTTTTTTTAAATATAATAATATAATAGCCGTAAACTCCCAACTAATGTAAACGATTTCTGAACTGTCTTTAAGGATATCTTTAGTGATAAGCCTATAGGTATTGCGGATAATAGCTATGACGTCATCACGCTCTCCGGTGGGTTCGTTCCCGGACATTTACCAGTGAATGCAGTGCAAGAAATGATTCGTGTGTGCAAACCAGGTACATGTTCTTAAAATTGTCTGTAATTTACTAAAAAGGGGCGTGTGTGTCTTGTAAAAACTTACAGGGGGATACATTGGCTTCGTGATGAGGTACGCGTACTTGGAATCCCCGGAGTACCAAGGTTTGGAGCCACTGTTTCGCCAATTGGAGGGCCAACATGTATGGACCATGGTCAAGCGCACTATTACACCTAATTACTTGATGGACAACGACGGAATCACTTTTCTGTACCGCAAACAGCTGGTGTGAACACAAACCCAGTCAGTTTTACCCCTCCTCAATACAATTAAGCACGTAGAGTGTTCGGTAACAGCAATTTTTCGTAGTTCTTCATTGCTTCTCTAGTTGCTCCTATATAATCTGCCACGCATTAACTCTGAACTTAAGCCGCGACTGCTCCACGTTCTCCTATACGGCGAATGTTGCAACTGCTTTCGTAATTTGGGAAATGAAACAGAAATACATGGGTGATCACAGCTCGGACTGTTAAAAATCGTTTCAATTATATTAAGGCGGAAGATTTTGGTCATGGAGAGATCAGGGGTCACGTCACGCGTGGGATATGTATTTTATTAGAAGCTTTAGAGGCGACTTGGGAGGGGAAGCTATCATCCGCTCAGGTCCCTTTGGGATAGATCGGTTTGAAAAGTGGGTCTTCGTAGCAGGGTGCCGTATGAACCCCTCTTGCCAGATTGCAGTTAGATTATGTCAGAAACCCAGTCCCGTAAAACCGCTTATGCGTCTCTTTAAGCAGACTAGGAAGAAGATCTATCGAAACTACCGAAAACCTCGCAAGACAAATCGAGCGTCGTCCGAGTCTGAGAAACTCCGAGTCGTCCTAAAATGTCCCGGGTTTGGAGAATCTTCACTGATGGATCTTCGCCCCAAACTACCATTTTCCCAAATCCCTGCTATTATAACGAAGTTTGAAAATAGTTGCACTTCCAGTAGCTATTAACGTTTTTTAAGACTTCCCGCGGGATTCGGAATGCCGCAAATCCGGTAGGAGTTACAGTGCCTAGTCTTGCTTGGTTTGAATACAGCGACCCAAAAAACTGAGCCTACCATTGCGCTGCATTGCCAATTCTCACTTCCGTTTCCAAAAAACTCCAAGATTTCTGAATGAAACTCTGAAGGACACGCAATCTTCCGTACTACACAATCCGACGAACGATTCGTTTAATCCCCCTTTCGTCTCCACAACCACCTTTCGTGATTCGTTTAAATCCGCCGCCGTGGCTCATTAATTTCCCTGATTGGCGATTGCCGTTTTTTTCTTTCTGTTCCATTCCCCCCCAAATAATAAAAAAACGGTATGCGTCCGCCAAGTTGTGTGGTGTGGCTCACAGCGTAACGAAAGGATAATGCGTACAGGATCGACGTTAGCCCCGATTTTTTCTCCTCCACACCTTCCATTCATCAGCAAACACACTATGGAGCAACCAAGGTGGTTTCATTGTGTAAGTTCCGAGGTTACAGAGCGTGGCAATTACGGTCCTTTACTTTTCTACTCCCCCTGCCTTTCTCCCCCACCCACACCCCCACCATCGTATGCTGATTTGATTTTCATTTTTTTCCCTTCCAAAAATTTCCCGACCCGGTTAGTCGCTGGGGCTCGATGGGGGTATAGAAATTATTTGACGTAAAGTTTTGTGACAAACGACTTCCATGATTTAAGCATTTGTCATACGCTCGTCGTGCAGTGGGTGACCGAGATTTCCCCCAACCCTCGATAGTTTAGTCTTCGAACTCGGGACCGCTTTATTGAAAAATTCCTAGCCTCTTTTTTCTTCTTCCTTCTTGCTTAGTTTTATTTTTTGAGAAACTTCTGGATCAAGATTGATGTCTGATTAAGACGGGGGAATATGGAGGATATATGTCCTTTTGGGTTGCCGAAGGGAAAATCCCGCCGAAATGATCTCATGGGTTTGGGCTGTTGTTGAGTTGTGTTGATCTTTTGTCTTTGAGGGATGTTGACTTTTAAGCGTTCAGAAAGTCGCCACGGCGACTCTTTTATCGCGCGCCCCATCGAAAAGTCGTCGGTTTGGGAAAAGCCCAGATTATCGCCGGTTTAGGATCAACATTCTTCCGGCGAGGGGTCGCGAGGCAAAACTCGTGTTTTCGAATCTCAAAAGATGGATGGTAACAGCCTATAACGTCGCGTAAGCTTTTCGTTACTATCCGTAATGTAACGTACGGGACATGATTGATTTAGTCGACCTTTGGCGACTCGAACACGCGCACACACAGATTCCCCTTTTTGACAAGTACCTGCATTACAAGTCTTATTTGCCCATAGGGCAGTACCTTAAGTTATGTCTGGAATTTGTTCATTTTGGCACAGTTTTTTTCTATAACCCGGTACTTCTCTGTACTGATGTTCGAGTCTTTCGAGCCTCGGCCAACAATGAAACTTCCAACTCCGGCACTCCTCCAGAAGAGTGAAGGTTGACCTCCGCTCCAGCCCTACAACGAAAAACTAGAGCTACACTTATACTTTAAGCAAGGTTCATTGTTGGACTCGTTGGAAAAGCTCTACCTATGATTCGCAACAGTCTGCAGTTTTCTCGGACACTTTCAGGGGAATGAATAAGAGGCTGGAATAGAAGCTCTACTCCGGACCTACAATAAAAAACTAGAGCTACACTACTAAAACTAGGTTCACTGTTGGATTACCTAGGATTTGTAAACAGTCTTTCGTTTTCCTTTTTGTTTGGAAAGTTCGGTCCCGGGTTTTTTAGAGCTTCCAAAACATAAATCTTAAAGCGTAGGATAATCCCTTGTTCTATTTTATGGTTAGTACTTTTGCTAGAAGTTGGCAATGTTTTCGTAGTGTGAAATTACCTGCTCGGTAGAAAAAAATCAAAGTTTCGCTCGGGATGAGGCGTTTATTGGATAGCAGCAACGCGTCATTTAAACTCATCCTGCGTGACATGCGCCATCCCATCCGCACGAGACAACGTGCACTTATTTCTTATTTTCCCATCTTCCGCTTTTATCCGCTGTAAACCCACAAAGAACAAGAAGAACATCGTTAACACCAATAGCGGATTCCGGTTATCTCCTCTTAAACGCAGTTTATTTAAGGGCAGGTACCCAGCGCCTGTTTATCCGCTGTTTTAGCTTTTTAATGAAACGCTTCGATCCTTTTGGGCTGTGTATTAAATATACACAACTCTTTCCTCCCCGCAAGTTCTCTACCGACTGCTAATTAAGCGAACCCTTTTTAAAGCCACCAACAGATCGCCTATCATTCCAGCGCTCATTTAGCAACCCCTTTTTTCCTCCTTCCATGCGTACCTCTACCTGTGTGTATCAACCTAATCTTTTATTCCTAATAGAAATCAAAACAGAGACTAAAGAAGAAGAAAAGAAGTTGATTACCAATGTTTTTGGCCGAGCCAAGAAGGAAAGCGATGCTGAGCAGGGAGAGAAACCTGACAATTAGCAAGATCGTACTCTTTGGTTTATGCCTCAGATTACTCCAGCGTATCTTCCTGTGGCTCTGAAAACCTGAAATAATAAGAATCCAAAGCAAAAAAGAGTTCTTGATAAACAACCCCAAGTTGGTGGTAATTGGTGGTCCTTCCTCCTCTACTCGCCTTCTCCTCGTGCACATCCTCATGATTACAAAGCGCTGGCTAATACGCCTTTTAGCCACGCATCAATGAAGTTGCATATATATGTAGACACAAATACCGCTACACGATGAGATCATAATCGTTTCGTTTTAGCTATACCCGAATGTAAATTCCCCAACGTTGAAGAAAATCTCCGCCGTTGCGTGTCAAGGCAACTTCCAACACTTGTTGAGGTTCTCAAGTTTCTTCGCCCCTTTAGAAGAATCTTTAAAAAATTTCGAGCCGAGAAGGAGACCAAAAAACACAGGGCTGACGTCAGCGCAACGAGAAGGGAAATTAAGTTTATGTATTAGATGGCTTGATCGCGAACTAGAGATAGCGGATCGCACCAGGCGACGAAAAAGAAAAACCAGTAGTTTTCTCGAAGTAGATGGATTTAATAACTTTCGCGTTGCACAACTTTTTAACCCACCTTGATCTATGTATCATCCTGTCCAAGGTTCAAATCGTTGTAAGTAAAAATCCATCTCGCGTGCTTTATGGAAGCGGTAAATGCTAATAGCGAAAACTGTATTTACAGCCATGCGGTGGCCGGGTGGTTTTTTAGCTTGTCAGAAAGTATAAAAACGTTATTTGTGTTTTGTGCAGAGCTAATATACGCCAGAAACCTTTCCTTACACTTTTATAAGACAGTTTTTTCAACATGAGAACTAGTCAAACATGGCTTCCATTATTACGCGCAGGTTTGTGCACATCCGTAGAACCGCTTTTGTTCGAAAAGAACATTCTAACGGCTTTGATGCCACGTGGCGTGGTGCCTAAAACGCGCGAAAGTTTAAATCTCCCGTATAAAGAGACGATTGGGTGACCAGCAACATTGAAAAGTTTGAAAGAACAAAATTTCACTGTTGTCAACGCCTTCCCTTTCCTCTCTTTCATTCTTATCCAGAACAAACTGTCTATATAGTGGAGCTTTTGAACACCGGTCTCAATAAGGGCGGATGTGAATTTATATTAGAGCTCAGACTTATTTGGTTCAGAAACCAGTTTGCGTGGTATACCTGGGTTGGAACTCCGTATAATATATTCCTATTTTCTTTTCCTACTTATTAAAAGCGTATTTTTGTTGTTGTGGGAATAACGCTTCTCCCCCCAACAGAGTATAAGTATATCTGGTGTTGGGGCAGGAAATGTTAATGGAATGATATGAGTTTTGACTTTTTATTCAAGTTGTTCTGGAAAAAAATTTGGTGTGGCTCGTTAGTCGCCTGTGATATCTGCCACGCTTTGGCAGTTGGGAAGTCTCAAGCTCTGTGGTTTTTAACAAGTTGGAGTCAATCCTTCATCCGTCCAATACCGGCTACTCTCAGCTGGAATGCCCATTTGTCACCTGCAATTCTGTCAAACTTGGCGCGCCACAAGCCCCGCGCTTGCCTTATATATCTATAATACCATTTCTCCTTCCCACAACTCCCAATAGCAGTCTATATACTCGAGTTTTACCTTTCTTCTTCCTGCCTCCATATTTCAAACTCGAAAAGTTACCAAAACCTATACGCCTAACAATTACTGTCTGTCTACAACTAATGTCTGTCCCAATTCAAATCTGTCACCTTTAAAGGTAACGTTTTAGTAGCCCAAAATCTTCTTCTCTAACTTGGTAAAATTTTCTGAAACTTTTCTTTCTATTATTTCTCCCTTATCAAGACAAAGACATGGTATCTTGACACTTGGTTATAAGAAAAGATTAGCTTCAGTTCGGAGCCATACAACTTGGGTTGCTAATTGCTTGATGATGATCTTAAGGTGTCGGCGACAGTGGGAGGGAGCTTAGAGAGGGTTTAAAACCGGAACTAATCGACATGGTCACGCTCGCTGCTCTTCCTTGTACCTTTTTTTCCTCTATTGGATGTTTTTGACACTCGCAAAAAGCTAGAAAATATTCCTTTACATTTCCCTTTCATTAGAAAAGAATCCAACATTCTCTTAAAAGATAATAAGTGTATCCCTAACTCTTAAACTGCTTATTCTGTAATTATTTATTATAATGTATCTTCCGATTGTTTGTTTTCGAGTACTAGGGAATGTCTATTTTTTGTATGATTTTTATATTCTATTATATGCTGGTTATAATATTTAATATTAGGGAATATAAGATCTTTCGTTTTAACATAGTCCGTGGTCTGGGCTTAGCTGAACCGAAAGCGGGGACACCAGTTCGAAAGACCCAAAAGAAAAAAGCTATGCTGAAAACACACAGCTTGTTAACTTTTCGACGAAAATGATGTAACGCTTTCCCACAGGTACTCACCCATTCACTGGGTTACGACCCCTCCCTTGCATAAAACACGCAAGACGACTTCGACCTACTTTGCATATCTACCGCTCACTGGTGTCATTTTCCCCTTTTTTCCTGTACAGCGTCACTCGTGAACGCCTCTACCACTGCAATTGCCACCATTCAAATCTCCTACGATATCTAAACTACCTTTCCTGAATTTCTGTACATTTAATGAACGTTTGTTTACAAAATTAATCGGCGGAGTTCGGAAAATCTGTTTCTATTTGGATCAAGGTCTACTGTATGTTACGTTGCCGTGGCTCAATTTCATTCGATGAATGCAAAAGGGTTTCGTGACATGTATTTTGTCTCTTTCCGTGTCTTTGTAATACTGGCCCGACTGCATTAGGCATTATGAGAAAGTTTTCTGCTTTATCAATCCAGGAATTGCATTTGCAAAGTACAAGTCTTAATACCGTTTGGAAAAGAGCCCCGGTGCTAGTTTCTCAAGGCAAAAGTTGCAGGAACAATGCCTCTTCTATCTGCTTTCCTAACCAACTTCCCTCTAACGTGGCTTTTGTCGACATTTCGTGTCGCACATTTTCTTGACTGAATCGTAATAGGTCGTCCGTGTATGCAACTTTCTGGCTTAGAACTAAAACTCCACCCCAAAGAATAAAAAGTGCCTGCTAGATAGGGATATTCCCCTTCTTTCCGACAAGATTTGTCAACCAAGGGATTTGGGGTTATTTGGGCTGACATACTAACCCATTAGGTATGCAAAGGGAACCGCAACGAGAGACCTCATAATTCTCATTCCAGTTACTCCAGTCATCCTATATTACCCCCTTGGAAATCAAAGCCTTTTCGTAGTCTCCCTTGAAGAAATACGCTCATACGAATCAACAAAATCGGATGCATTAATCAAATCGCACCAAAAAGCATTGGGAATTTCTTTTCAATTGAGGATCTCCGCGTTGGCTTTTTGTTCTTCGCCTTCTTTGGCCCGTTTCTATTTTCTTAATTACATTTCCGAGATTTCCTGATGAACCGAGCCGACCGCGCCGTTGCTCGCTAAGGTTAAAGAGTGTGGGGGCTATAGGTGGAGGAAGGAACACGTCCTTAATGTAATCAAGAAGGAACCCATCAAGGTTTAGAGTTTAGACCCAAAAAAGACTGCAGCATCATAGCACCTCCGTAGGACAATCTTTAGCATATAACAATCATCCTTAGGAAGAGTATAAGCGTTCTATAAGAGTTTCTCGGGGGGTTTTATCTCTTCCAAGGTGCGAGAATGCCAGGTGATTGTTTTCAGCGGGGGTCCCGGGCACCCCTACCGTGAGCCCTGGCCCCGGAGCCTGGCGGCCAAAGCTAATCATGGACACCATTAAGAAACGAGGCAAGAGCGAGAGATGGAACCTGCTCGATTAATCTATCCCTATTAACTAAACTTCTTACCCCTAACACCCTACAAGATACCCCTTGACGCTGTGCCCCGTGTGTGTGTTGGAACGCTCACAAAATGGCGCCCGTTTCTACCCAGCCTCCAAAAGTTGCGGGACGATCTCAATCCCAGCAGGACGCCTCATGCTGAAAAGTGAATAACGATTTTCAATTCCGTCCGATGCAATCAATTTATCAATGCATCTTTCCCTCTTTGATTCCCCAGAGGTAAAACGTACCTTTCTAATACGCTTAATACCAAATTCAGACTATTATCTCAATCGCCAAGATGTATGATGCGTTTCAGAACGAGCTAGAACGGATGACTTTGGAACTGACCAAATACGGAAGAATATCTCACGGGGTTAATACCGTAGCCACGTTATCCCCTGTTCTGTGGGATGCTTTGGAATCGAACGATCCTGGATAGGAAGTGGAAGAATTTGTAGCTATGATATTCTGTTCCGTAAGATATCTTAGTCTGACGCGGATATGGGTTGAGTAAAGGGGATAGTTATCCAAGTGGAGTGGTTGGAGCACACATCAGTCGAGTCTCAGGCTTCAACCACGATAGTTGTGGCGCTTAATCCTGCCGAGGTGAAACTCAAGTTCCTTTTTTGGATTTGTGTGTACAACTGAATCGAGTGATTTCTTTATTTGAAGGGAAAGGACAATAGCAGACAAATTAAGCTTTGGGTTAGAGAAGGATAACTGTTCGCTGGCCTGTTCTTGGCAAGTGGGGGGTGTGTAAATTATAATTGGAACGCTCTATTTGTAAACCCGAGCGAGATGTGCGGACACTGAATGTGTAGACGTTTGTAGCCTAATAATCCTACTTTACGACAAGCAGGAGGCGTGTGGCACTGGGCAGAGTTATTCAGGTAACCAACCGAGCGAAAGAATTGGACTGTTTTCCCGAGGTCTAAAACCGACTTGAGCATTATCGGCTGTCTTTTCTTAAATACTCGACTGTCTCTTCGCTAACATTTTTTTATTAGTGTTCAGGCCCAAATCTTTGTTTTAATTTCTCGTTACTTTCCATGTAGGCTCATCAGGATTAAGTTTACTTATTCTAAAAAAAGCACAACATTACCTTCAATTTCAATATAATTAAGAAAAAAATGACAAGGAATATTTCAGCAAGAGAGACCTGATACTTTGGAAACGCTTGGAATTTAATTGTTTAAACCTATGGTTTAGATTTCATTGTTGCGATAGCTTCACGAGTTATATTCATTGTTGTAAGCAAATTCGTTTCATTTCATAGCTGAAGACTACTTCAGAGAATAGGCTCATCCAGCTCCTTTAGAACGAAAGCGAGCCCCCAATCTTCATTATTGGAACTGAAACTTCATTATTGCAACTCCCTGTTCTTTCAAACGAAACGTTGCATCGCACTGGACTTGGTTTGGCAGACTTGAAAATTTTCTTCCGTTCTTTTTCATAGATTCACAATTTCAAAGCTTATTAACCCTCCGAGTTTATTTCTTGAGATTCTAGCGAACAGTGACTCCTAACTCGTGCTTATTTTACGCAGTTAGTGTGACATGTAAACATCCAGCCAGTTCTAGTTCTTATTAAATGATGTCTTTATACACAGGATGGGTGACTACGGACACATGCTCGAGTCGTTCACAGGTGATATGAACGTCAGTTACAATTACCACCCATACGGGAGTGCTGCTCCTTCGCCCCACCAGCACCCCATGGCGCAGAATAACCCCACCACCAGTTCTCGTCTAGCCCATCATCAGCATCAGCATCACCATGCGCAACAATTCCAGCATCACTCCGTCGCAGCCGTCTCTTCCGCCGCCAACAGTAGCTTCGGCGGCGGTGGTCAACCCATCACCATCACCTCGATGAGTCGCCCGGGCAACGCCCACTTCTACCCGGACGCGTGGTACGGCCCCGCCCTCCCCCCAGCCAATCTGCCGTGTGTGCTAAAAAACAACGCGGGTTTACCGGCCAGAGCCGGGCCCGGGATGACCAGCCTCAAACTCCTCAAAGAACAACGTGTCCGCCGACCGATGAATGCGTTTATGGTCTGGGCCAAAGTCGAGCGCAAACGATTGGCCGATGAAAACCCTGATCTGCACAACGCAGACCTGAGCAAAATGCTTGGTAAGTTTTTTTTTTTTTAAACTTCTTTGAATCTCCCTTTACTTCACAAAGTTCAACTCTTTTAGAATAGGTTTATATTCCAAAAGTCCCCACAGCCCAGGATAGAGGTAAACCCTTGACACTGGGCGGTGGACTCTTGGAATAGAAACCTACGTAGTCCACACGAGGTAGCTGGAATCTAGCTCCAAGTGCAGCATTAAATCACCTGGTTAATTTTGTAATAATAATGCTAGGACTAAGCTTGGGCAAGAATAGTAGGAGCAGTGAAAAGAGAGGGGTGCAATTTAGTCGCGCGAATAGGACACCAACCCAAATTGGGAGGTGGAAGATTCGGGAGGCAAAAGGCAAAGATGAAAGTTTAATAAGAGGTTGGGAAGTGGTCTCCGTTATGTATGTGAATGTGACAGACGGTTTCTTGGTTCTAGCAAGAGGGGCGGGTTTCGGTCTTTGCCCACAAGGGGTTCGGTTAGGGCATGGTTTGGGGGGAGCTGCAAACTTACAATTTTGGAAAAAAGAGAAACTGCGGCTCTCTTATGTAGCATATAACCTCTCCAGAACCAGACCCGGGTTGGCCATATGCAACCTTCCAGCCCCGTTAAAAAGGATGAGAAAAGCTTTAATAATACGCTTTGACCTTTGCCATAATCTCAACGTGTGAATGCGTTTGTCACCTTTTCCTTTTCGACCTGATTCCCAAGTCATTATCTTTTACAGCACCGGTTATGGCTTGCACCGAGCTCCTTCTTTCTAAAGGACGATTAAAGATGGCAAAACTTGTAAACTAAACAGGCAAAACGTTACTAATGTTATCTTCCTTTCGTTAGCGCCGATTACAGCCAATTAACGAGCGTTGAACCCTTCTTCGTCCCTTAAACACATACTCTTTTTAAAGTTGTGAACCTCTTAATCTTTCAAACGTTCCCCTGTTTGATTTTGGAACTCATTCTGTCCATTCCACCTGATTTAAAAGAATATCCAATCCCGGAAGATTCTCGGGAACTATTATATAACTGCTAAAGATGTCCCAGGCCAAAGTTAAACTTGGACTCGATCTGGAATAGACTTCTACAGCAAAAATTCCAAAGGAGCGTAGATTAAGACGCAGTACACTAAGGAATGATGGCTTCTGAATCTGGGCAGCCAAAAGGGGGGTGAATAACTTCTCGCTTGTTCTGAAGGCAAAAGGACAGGCGGTTTTGTCTTCAATGTATGGCAGCGCACGAAGAGTGTGTATATTCTGGTGGGCAGCTTCAGATCATCCGCACATGAAGGCTCAAGCACGAAATCTTCCCTGTTTTCCTGGTGAAGCTTTTAATTCCACACCTCGTTCTATTGCTTGTATAAATCTGGTCGGGTGTGAAAGAGCTTCTCAAAACATGGCCCGTATCATTCCCGAAAGACTTTTACAAATTGGCCTTTTCCCTTATCGAGTCGACCGAATGTTTGAGAAACTTCTCCACGTAATTCTTTAAACCATTTTCAAGCGTTGCAAGAGACATCTGAGCTAAATGCCTTCCAGGAAAGGCATCGACTCATATTTTGCCTCCTAACAAGACATAAAGGATACAAAACGCTGCGGATGTTTTGACATTTAGCACCTAAAGAACACTTCTCCAATGCGTTTTCAATCGGGACTTGAACGCCTTTTTGCCATGCAAATCACTTATATGGACCAATAAAACGCAAGCGCTTAACAAATTACGTTTTCCTTGCCTTACGCTAAATCGTCCCACAACCAAGTTGGGAAGTTTGAAGGGCATAAATTCCCACCTCGTGAATCTCAGAACATCACGAACGCATAGCCTAGAATGCCAAGTTTACGATTTTTTAAAAATCTTTCAGACATCTCTAATCCAAAACCGGGCGAGAGAAGGTGGTTATGATACTCTATCCCAGGCCAAATGTTAAATGCGATGGGCGATGTTAAATATTCCAAAAATTGATACCCACAGGGTTCGAATTCTGATCTGGGCCAAGTTTGAGTGGTTTCCTAAATATTCGGTAACGAGGCACGTCGCACGTTACTCTGGCCAGACATCTGGCCAGGGCCAAAAGAGTGTTTTCTGCAACCGGAGACTAGATTCGATCAAGTTAGCTCGGCCAGCGTCAAAAGCCACCAAAGAAATAACCTTCTCGGATTCTAAACCAGCGTGCCATTCTCTCCGAGCAGCGTGCAGATCGTCGGGTTTTTGGCACTTACAAAGGTAAGCCGAGCCCCAGCGCTGGGAATTCAATTGCTCATCATCATATTCCGTAAAAGTGTCCAGCTCCGCCTCTTCTAACACTGTGGCAAGCCAAGTAAGAAAGTTTCGACGTAATTTATCTCCGAGTGTACTTCAACAGACAGGAATTTATATTCTTACCACCAAAGGCTTACTGATAAACAGCCTTCCGAAGAGGTCCCGAAGATGTTAAGACGGCGCCGAACACACTCTCCGAGAGTTTTAAACGAGAAGAGGGGCCCCCCTTGGTGTGTAAAATGCAGCTACAGGCTCCTGTTTAACTGCTCGCGGGAAGATCTAGTATTGGAGGGAATAATGCATGCACATTTGCAAAAAACTACGACGATTCTCTGCCAAACTCGCTGACAGTATTAGACGGGGCCTTAACAGCTTATGGCTATGTCAAATTTTAAGCTTTCAAGCATTTGTACTTGAATCTTAACTTTTAACTTACTTACAACGAAAGGCTTTCGCAATATACTTAGAAATGGCACCGACTGCCGAACCAACAAACACGAGTGTATGGAAAAACGTCGTAATTACAAGAATTTTGTTTACATAACAGTATTAAAGCGCAGACTCTAAGAGTTTCTCTATAAATTGCTCCAGCGTCTTAGTTTTCTATCTCTCTCTCACGTTTTGGTAGCCAGTCGTTAAGACAAGCTTTATAAGGGTCATTAAAAAATCCAAGGGGCAGAGTTCTGTCTGCTTTTTTGTCTTGATCCTTTACTGTAGCTTTCTGAACAACGATTGGAAAATCCAACAATTGCCGTTGGAATGGCACAAGTTTCCATTTGCCATTCTGCCAGCCTTCCAGCCAAGATCCACCGTCGCCTATTAGAGAAAATGTAGGTAAATAATGGGAGGCTGGAACACTATAAAGTTGGCCCAAGAGGTGCGGGTGTCGTGCTGGGCCACCTGCCGCCTCTACCGGTGGCCCGGGCTTCCCCATCAGCGTTGCTTTATGGCCACCACGCTGGCGGAGGGGGTTCTCCTTCTACTCTACCTAGGTAATAAAGCTCTACTCTTTAGCTTCGTTAAAAGGGGCCAGCAACTATCGATACTTATCAGCTTCCATTACAGGTGGGCCAAACTGACTACTGGAAGACATTCCAGCTGCGCAAAAAAAGGGCTTTTTGCTTAGCACTAATGTTGCTTCTAGGGGGAGGGACGGTAGAGGTGTTGGAGGTTATATAGTCTTCCTTTGCTGGTTTTCGGGGAACGTGTTTACACTAAGACCGAGGCCATAAAGCGAAAACGACTCGAGGGTGCTATTAATCCAATCTAATATTTCAGGGAGTCTTTCAAAAGACTGAGAGATTGCATATTAGACTTTTACTTTCGAACGTTTTAGCAAGAAAGAAAAGCTCTGAAGGTAGATCTGACCAATAATGACTACTTACATGACAACAGACACGATTGTACGAGTTCGCCAAGGTTGCTTTGAGTGACTGTGGAATCCTGTTTAGATATTGGCACTCAGTTTTCAGTGGAATCCTGTTTAGATATTGGCACTCAGTTTTCATTATTGCCATCAATGAAGTTGTGCTGCAGCAACAACAACCACGAAATAACAGGAAATGGCCTTTTTTCAGTGTTGACCGAAACTCGCGGACTGATCAGACTGGCCTGCATTTGTTCTTGTTGAAACAGATGATTCATTGTTGGCAACAATGAAGTTTCACCGAAACCCAGTCGCTCCACTGGATGAGTCAGTTTATTTCATTGTTGACTCGCCTCTCACTCTGTTTAGCACGCAATAACTTGATGCGTAATCGAGTGTAGCCTTCCATGTAGTTTTGCTGTAATCATAAGTTATTCTTTCCTTAAACAGCACAACATTCCTCCATAGCAATACCTAACAAACGAAAGATACCGAAATCTAAAATAAGCTTTAAAACATTTCTTTACAATGTTCCGCAGGTAAAAAATGGAAGAGTCTGACCCCGCAAGAAAGGCGTCCTTACGTGGAAGAAGCGGAGCGCCTGCGCATCATCCACCTCCAGGAACACCCCAACTACAAGTACCGGCCACGCCGTCGCAAGCAATCCAAGCGCGTAGCCAATGCGAGCAAGAGTAGTGCTGCTAAACCCATCCCTGGTACTGACAATAAAGACCTGCTCCTGGCTTCCGTCGCCGCCACGGAAATCAGCGCTCCTTTGGACCGGGGGTATCGCGGGACTAATTACTCCCCTCATCTAATTTACTCCCAGGGCGGCAGTGCCAACTTCTGTCCCCGGCCTGGGAGTGACACCAAATGCAACTACGCGGGCATCCAAACGCCGGAATCTTCGCCGAACGCCAGTCCCGAACCAGGCACTGCCCAAAAGTTCAAAGTGTTCCCCCCCAACAAGTCCCACCCAGAGTACGGGCTCCTGGCGCCAGTCGACGTGTCCAAGGACCCCTTCAACGCCTTGCCCACCCCCGAAATGTCACCCTTGGAGCACGACGACTTCCTCGTCAGCACCCCTGACGACCGCCGTCAATCACTGCCCAATGTATTCTCCGGAGGTGGTGGTGGTGGTGGCCCTGGCGCCGTTTCACAGCTCATGAACAAGTTTTCCACCGCCTCGGTTTTCTTACAAAACATCTCCCACCCTTACCGCTCCCCGATCGCCCTCAACTCACCCCCGCTACCCTCCCAGCCCTCCAACTCCTTCATTAATTACGACTACGAGGACCCGAGTCGCACGTCCTACATGATCAACCCCGGAAACCGCTCCAACTACCCCAACTTTCCCTACAATCATGAATATTCAGCTTGTGCGTACAACCGGCCCTCCTACTATGAGCGTAAGTTCCACTTTAGGGTTGGAATTTCATTTCAATTTTCTTTTTTCTCTAGAGCGTGAAGAAAATCCGTTGGCACAAGAAGAACTGTTGGATGTGGACCGTTCCGAGTTTGACAAATATCTCAGTGGGTTTCTGCCCGCGCACCTCACATCCGGTACGTGCGCGGGCCCTGATTACGCCAAGGGTGAGGGTGAGACGGCCGCCCTCGATGCCCCTGCGCCTATGGGCGAGACCCCGCAGCTCCTGCCAGGCTCCGTGAAAAATGAGCCTAGCAAACTGTCAACGCATCAACTGAGCATGAATTCGGACAGGTTTCAGACTCCGGTCGAGTACAACTACCGACATGCTACTATTTCACCCTCAACGGAGCCTTCCTACGCATATCGTTACCCTATGGCCCCGCCAGAGCACAGTTCTAGTCTTCTTGCTGCTTTAGCTGACGTGCGTTCTTCGGTGTACTACGACAGCTAGTTCAAAACTATTCCTTTCTCATAAGTTACGATTTTACACAACCGCGAAAGAAAGAAAAAGTAATGAAAGTATGAATTGAAGTACTAAAGATCATGTTTGTAGTTTTTTTTACTGTTTCTGTAGAGCTAACAATAGTTTACGGATCTATTAACTGTTATCGGATTTTAATAAGCTTCGGTTCGTCTTGTTTTTCTATTTGTTTAAGCAAGGTTTATGTTGTGTAACATGAACTGCAGCTGTAATTACAGAATTATGCTGTAATACGTAATAAGTAATGTTGTATCATTAACGCTGTATGTAGTTAACCAGAGAATACACTTTTACTCGAATGTCGAATTTGAATTTAAAAAAAGCGTAAACATAGACACAACCTATAGTTTATCCGAATAACGGTTTAGTTTCAAATATTAAACCAAGGTAATTTAAAAAGTAGGAAATATATCTGGGGTATAGCTTTGTCCCTTCACGCGGAATCTATTTGCCATGGCTGACGCTAGCTGGCTCGTCGGAATTCATTCTCAACAATCTTTTCTTTTTTAAAAAAGCCAGTTGCAGTATTTTTTGTCCAAGACCTTTGTAGCATCGAACTCCAGTTCTATTCTAATTATTTATTAACACAATAGAGCCCTTTTACTTTCTATAGAACTAGCAATAGTTCTAGGCATCAAGAGATGGTGCCAAGATCCTTAAAAGAACATGACAGGGGAGTGATAGAACTCCTTATAGGATTTCGCAGTTAAAATAAATGTCTGCGACCTGTTTATTTTTGTGTTTGGTAGTAATAAACCATGCCTCCGTCTGCTCAATCTGGGAAAATACAAACAGGTAAAACTACTTGACGGATACTTTAGGAATACGTTCATTCACTTCATTCCCTACATAAGATAGCAGCCCTAAACTAATGTTGCCATATTGGGGAAGAAAATATCTCAATGTAAAAGATATTAAACCCTTATTTGTCTCGCAGTTTTGGGTCTAATTGGGCCAGAAAGCCTTGGCAGAACACTTACGCATGAACATTTGTCGATGCAATTTGACTTTACCTTTATTCCACCGAAAGAAAGCGATGCAGCCAAATCTGAGGCATGGTTCAGTCTTGAGAACCTGGGGTGGATCCGGCAAAATCCGTAGAATATAAAATTTTACAAGAGAGAGGAAGTTATACTCGTAGTTTGGTTAGATATAGCCACCAATCCAACTTGAAACTGAATGATACAGCAGCGTACGACGCAATCGTAGGCGAGCTGCAACAATACAAAGAACTGGGCGGAGGTTCTATTGTAGAATGCACAACTTGTGGCATCGAAAGGAATGTTAAGCGTCTAAAAGAGTTCAGTTTAAGGACTGGCGTCAATATAATCGCTGGAACAGGTGCACCAAACATTTGTCTTGTATATCGCATTTTTCAAGTTAAATGTCGTAGGGTTTTACGTGGCCCAGTCGCAAGAAGCTCAAACTCTGATTCAAACTGTAGAAGAATTGATCCAGTTAATGACAGAAGAATTAAGTGTGGGTTGCACTGATGCCAAGGATATTAAATGTGGGATTATCGGTGAAATCGGCTGCAGTTGGCCCATACGGGGTTCGTTATTTCGTATAATTGTATTTCTTATAACTTATAATTTTCTTGAATTTATATATTAATCTAATTCAATAATCTGTTACCGAAATACGTGGATGAATTTTCTTCGTTTAAATCATCACTTGCTCAATTCTAAGTACTCGTTCAGTTTAAAATTAATTTATAAAGAACAGCACGTCCAGGAAAAGCGGTGATCACTGACCGATTCGCCTTTCCTGAACTGCAAACGGCAAGCCCTCCGTATGCCTCCCGTACTGGACTGGGATCCGAACCCGAAACCCGCTGCAAGAGTAAACGGGTTCGGTTGCCGTTTCGGTGTCACTAATTGCTTGAACCGCAATCCTTCAAAACTCGTTAAATACAATCTAACGACATAATTAGGAGCTTTTTCAAGGAATTCTAGCCATTCCTACACACATATCGTGTCAACAGCTTGGAAAACAAGTTAATTTGTTCTCGTCTAGACTTTGAAAGGAACGTTTTGCAAGCGGCAGCAGAAGTACAAATTACTACCGGCTGTCCAGTAAGCGTGCATCCTGGTAGAAGCAAGGAATCGCCTTTTGAAATCGTTAGGATCTACCAAGAAGCTGGCGGTGACATTTCCAAGCTTACCATGTGTCATTTAGACCGTAATCTGCTCTTCACTGTCGTATTTTTTTTTTTTTTAAAAAAAAAAGAAACTTACCTTCTTGAGGGCTTGAGCCCATTTTAGGCACGCTGTTTCATGGGGAAGATTTGGTTAAATTTGCAGAACTGGGCAGCTATTGCGAGTTTGACCTGTTCGGCGTTGAAACGTCCCATTATCAACTAAACGAAATGTTCGACATGCCGTCCGACGCCGAGCGGATTCGAAATATTGTCCACTTGATTCGTAACGGTTATGGGGACAAAGTTCTGATTTCACACGACATACACACCAAACATCGCTTGGTAAGTCAACAAGTTTCATTGTTACTAGCACATGAAACAACAACAAAGCAACTTTCTTTGGCGGTTCGTTTGCTAGAGCAAATATGGCGGCCATGGCTTCTCTCACATACTGGTGAACGTTGTGCCCAAAATGCTCACCAGAGGGATAACGCCGGAACAAATAGAGAAAATCTTGGTGGAAAACCCCAAAATGTGGCTGCAATTTAAATAGCCGCACTCGACAGCCACTTGATTTTGATTAATATTTAAGCCTACTACAATTGAAAACTTACCTATTTATATTAATAACATAGACGCTGTTATCTTAGCCCAGAACAAGAAAAACATTGATTAGAAATATACCACCAGCTTAAAACGCAGACTTTTTATTTAGGAAACATAAACATGTGTATTTCTACAGAACTTGGGAAGGTACAAGGTCCGCATTCACGACTTCATGGTCTGCCATATTAGGCGTGGTTTCATAACTGCAAATAACGATGCCTTGACGCGGGGCTTCGGAAAACTCTCCTTTCAAGCCAATAAAATAGATCCTCGTCTGCTCCGCACCAAAGTTGGTAGGGAAATGGAGGGTCAGATGCGTCACTGACGAGAACGTCACAACCCTGAAAATTATCAATAGTAATGATAACAAAATGTGTTCTAATTGAGTGCCGTTAAAGAGAAGTACTTGGGGGCATATTCCAAGGTTCCTGTTGGATCTTCTTGTAAATCAAACTCCTGGTCAGCTGCTTTGCCGATCATATCGAAGGTCATATGAGGTTGGTTCTTGAACCTAATGAAAAAAATAATTTAACCTACATCGCCTTCAAAAGCTCGCCAAAAGCATTACACTCGCATCTTTGCCGGATGGAAAGGACCTTCGGCCCCAATAACGATTATACCTTTGAGTTTAACACAGCCAGTGAACCTAAAAGGAATAATTGGTTGAGAAGAATTCCCGAAATTTGCAGGAGAATAAAATGGAGAGGAAAGAATAGCTCACGGAATGTTGAACAAGAGTTCTTCGTCAACGTCGCTCTCCACAAACTGTTTATTTTAACAAAAATTATTGATAAACTGATCAGTATAGGTGATATTAAGACAGTTTTACTTTATCTTTCTGGAGCCGTTCTTCCCAAGGACGGAAAACAGCTTTGCCGGAGCCTTCTACAGATTCGTTGAGGCATTCCAACTCATCCAGGTTTATTTTCTTGTAAAGACTGTAGAGAATCCCCAAATTTCCTGCGTCAGGACCAGCATCGTGGTCACAATCGCAACCTTGGCCATGAAAATGGCGATCGCTCATGATTCTATTACTTTTAAATTCCCATATAAATACAAGTTTTCAATTATATACTAAAGACTGGCACAGCTAATTATAGATTGTATATTACCGGGGCCGGGTTACAAAACAACGGAACAACGTGCTTGCGTCACACCTGTGATGTTGTGGCCTCTTGTTCCAGAAAGGAGGCGGAGCTCCAGCTCGCTTCCAGGAAAATAAATTAGACATGGGTTTCTGAGTATTCTTATCTAGCCAAAAAAAAGTATTAAAATCGCTTGTATGATTCCTTACATCCTGTACAATAACGAAGAACTTTTGTTACCGAATGTAACGTATAATTATTATTTTTGTAAGCAATGTTGGGATCTCTCATCAGCTAAAAGAACGTAACCATTAGCGGCTCGATTTCACACTACGAGTGAAAAGGTAACCTTTAGCTGACGGGTAAGACAAACTTCCCCACAGCCAAAACCTGGTTTTGCTAATCCTGTACACTCCCCCACAACTGTCCTCTAGTGACAATTTCCCATCTGTCATCTTGTATTCTTGTTGTATTGGATGGTTGGGTGATTCTGAGAAAAAATTAGAACATTCAACTTAGAATTGATCTAGAGTTCTATACGTTTCAACTTATAACTTTAACTTATAAAAGTATAAGTAAAAAATAAAAAGTTGAAGTGATGTTTTATTTAATGAATTTGGGGAGGCTTATTTTATTATGTAACCTTCGCTTGGCTATGGGTCCCCCCAAGCCAGATGGCAAGGTATCTGCTCGAAGGCAGGGGTCTCTCCGGGTACCACCCGGGTCAATGTGGCCCACTTTAGCGATTACAAGTCTATAAAAGTGAATCGCCAAAGATCGCACCGACTATGATATTTTCAAAGCGAATCGCCAAAGATCGCACCGACTATCTAAGGCAACCTCCCCCTCTGAAGTCTTGAACCGCCGTCTTGAGACCTGCCACCTATTGATTCGAGACCGCAGATTTCATGAAATCGAATAGTTCTTGAATTTTGTGACCTCGAATCTTAAAGTCTTGCCCTTATAGCCTACTAGTAACATCTAACATATAGCGTTTTCCCTTGGGAAAACTGAGTGCGGGTTAGGTGCTGCACTACTTTTCCAGTTTTCCACACCGTGACGTCGCAGCACTGTGCTGGTTCCTAGAACGCAGTTCAAAACAGAGACCAAGGAACGCGCGGGTTCCGTGCTTGTTTGGTAAACATGGAGGAATCCTTTTTATTTCAAGATTTTTTGCGCAATGGGGATGGTAAACCAAGCATAAAACGGGATAGAATTTCTGTGTAGAGCTGGAAGATGAAATTTCTTCTAAAAGAAGAGAAATAAGCACTTGTCGGCTTTCCGTATTCATATTTTGCGCGTAAACAAACAGCACTGAACTTCCTGCACCGCCAAAAATGTCGGTGCTGCAAAACTTGCCCTTTCCCGCACTTTTCTAGTGCTCGCTTCCCATGGAAACATGCCCAGCGCCAGAGAACTCGCGCCGGCTTCCCAAGGAAACATGCGGCACCCGCTCATTGCCGAAAAGTGCAGCACCAGTTCTCCCAAGGAAAAACGCTAATAGTAACATCATAATAGCATCGCTGGAGACAGGGCACGTCATCTGCACTGGCTGCTGACTGCCAAGCAACTGACGTTTATATAGGGGTGCTTCCGGAAGCACATCCGGTTCAGCGGGCAAAAAAAACTTGTGAATCCGTTCTCTTGAACTTGTTCAGACACGTTTTGGTGTTTGTACGAAATGAGTTCAAAACAACGGAAAAAATTAATTATTTGGGTTTATTTTTAAAACTAGGTATATAGTTTTAAAAATAGGATTGGGCGTCTTTTTCACCTTCATTTTGGACTTCCAATCCAATGTCGTGAACTTGCAATCCCGTCGTCCTCGCCTGTTTCCGAAGAAAAACGTGGAAAACATGAAAACTGCGTTACTGCCGCCGTGGAACAAGATTTCTCGAAAACGGCTTGTTAGATTTAAAAACTTTCTAAAGCAAAAATTTTCTTTTGTTAGCAGCTAGTGCACAACCGAAGGATAGATTTTTAGGTCACGTATTTCTCATAGTTGCAAACTTCATGTGCATATTGCTAATTAACTACTCATTAGAAAAAATCGTGCTTTGGTTGTGCACTACCTGTGAGCAAACTCAAGAGCCTTGTAAAAGAATTTTTAGCTGTGCCAGTCTATGACTGGGACAGCTTATAGTATCGGTTCGAATTTTAGCTCGTTCAATGAAACGCACTGGTTTTCTCAAAAAAGTGTTCCGAAATATTCCCCATGCTAACTGCCTATACCGAGCTAAGGTATACGGGAGCCTTAACGTACCAAATTGGACTTCTTATTAATTCCTAATATGCCTTAAATTTACCTGTGTTTCCTATATGATTTACTCGATTTACTCGTTTGAATTCCCGCCCCTTTGTTGTCACTGTTGTTCCCAGCCTCACCATTCAAATTTGTCGCTACCAAGGCCTCGGAGATCCGAGAGTTGGCAGCCCTACCTTCCCTTTCGTGTTCCGTTTTGTCTGCCCATTCGGTCTATTCGGCCAGTCCGCCACAACAACTCACGTTTTCTGAATGCGTTCAGTGATTATTGGAGCAAATACATTCGTTCAACCGCCGATTGGTCCCTTATACTATTCCCCCATTACTCTTTAAGTATAATTCCTACCTCTAACATCATCATTAATAAACAAACACATCGCAGGAACCTGAAATAATCCCCGACATAGGTGCCGTGACCAGGATGCGGGTTCGCCGTTATAACCAAGCCCTTGACCGCGTCAAGACCAAGGCAAAGCTGCTCGAGAAGCGCATTGATTCCACGTTTATGCAGATGGAAGAACCTGAAGAAGAAGAGCACCAACATTCAGAAGAAAGCATTTTTCGACTTAGTCAGCTCCATCGAAGATTGTCAACAAGAATTGAAGACAATTTGGTCAATTTCTTTAGCGCCAATTACTACGATGACCATCTATTCGTAAGTTTTCTTAATTCACTTTCTCTCTTACTTTTTTCTTCACTTTTGTTTAAATGACACTTGGATAATTAATTAATTGGTACAGGTTGTCAGGGAATGGGTGGACGAAGGTCAATTAACTGCAGCAAACTCCGATGCGGTGATCGAAACAGTCTTAAAAGAAGGCCAAATTCCTGGGATTTGTCGTGAGGTCCTTCACGGTGTTGCTTACTTACACGAGAAGGTACTTTTGGGCTGAAAATGTAATTACTTTGGCTTGTAACCTTTCCTTTGATAGAATGTAATCCACCGAGACATACAATCCGACAACGTTTGACCTTACTCAACTTTGGAACCGATTGGACATTCCATTGCAGCACCAAACTGATTCTACAAGCATTTATGATGTTTGGAAAAAGCTCCGGACATGCAGTAAGTAAGATACCATCCAGTACTTATACGAAATTGAGGCTTAACTATGACCTTTTTCCTCATTTTTATGTTTACTGAGGAGTGGGTTCGAGTGTTGCAAGGAGTTAAGGCGGCAGAATCTGCAAGTCTTCGTCGAACATTATTTACTTGATGAATTAGAGAACTACTAGCACCGATTCGTGGTGGGTCCACATGCTCGTAGTTTGTTTGGACAGATGAAATCCGAGGAGTAGAGTGACAATTTGCTTGAATTGCTCGGGATGGAAGTTGTCAAATACCAGAATCTTTACACGGCGCATAAGGAAATCTTTTTAACAGTAAAATTGAACTTAATTTTAATCAACTGGTGAAAAAATCGCCAAATATTTAATGTTTTTGTTATTTTGATTAGGTGAAACGTCGCGAAGATCTTTTTAACAGTGTGTTGGACCTAGAGGCACGGGACAAAGACCCTGATAGGCTGTTTGGAAACCGGGGTTGTGCCTTATTGCTAGAAGCAAAGGAACGGAAGAAGATTATGAAGATTTACACGAAGTGGAAGAAGAACTGGTTATGCTGCACGATTACGAACAAACTTACGGCCAAATCTTGGTTATCTTTGACGCCAACTACGGCAAGTTCATAAAGAGCAATGGGCCAAGTACGATCCGACATGGAAAATGAGAAGCAACAGATGGTAAAAAGCTGACAATTTTTATATATTTAATTAGTTGGATTTTTTTTATTTAATTAGCTTGTCTTTTGACGAAAGAAGTGGGCACGACGAAGTGGAGACGAAAAAAGTGGGTAGGACTATCATTGAAAGCTTTTTCGTCAAAACTGACTTCTAGTGTGGAAACGGGTCTCTCAGAAATTGCGCTCTGAAGGTATGGAAATCGGTTTTATTGGCGCCAACGTGATTTTCGTTGTTACATGAAGAAGAGGTTAAGGAATGCGTTTTGCCTAATAGCCACGTGACTTTCTGGTATGTTTTGGTACAAAAAGAAAAATCCAAACAGAATATTTATTAAATGTTGTTGCAAGTCGACAATTAACGGCAGTAACTTGAGGATAGTCAACGTTTCGGAAGAAATCGTGCCACCTTTGTTACCGAACTACAGGGCCAATTACATGGCAAGTAATTCGTCGTTTTTATCAATTTATTATTAATTTAGAACCACTAAGGGTAAATTACCAGTATATAAAGAAACAGCTTGTGTTAAACCTTTTGCTAAAATACCATGTTTACATGTAGTTGGTAAACAGTTTATTTCTCAGTTGGCTAATCGTTAGTTAATTGAATTATTTAAATTTGCTCTCTATAATTAATTTTTTTTAAATAATTTTAATTTAAAATCCCCTTCCATTCCCATAAATTTCAGAGAGCGCAGTTAAATGAAACAGTTGACTATCATTATTGAATAAGCGAGTTAAGAAAAATGAAATATTTCAAAGCAAATTAGATCCGTTTGCACCGTTAATGCCCGAAAGCTCTCATAGAGGCGCTCGAGTCGTATTCCTCAACCGCAATGCAGCTGTGACTGGGTGGCGTTCCCTAGGAAGCCTCTCCTGCTGGCGTATAGCGTGTTTTGTCCGAATACGTGGCTTAAAAGTTGTACTTTTCGTAAGGTTAAGAGGTGAGAAACCCGGGTCGAGTATTCCCTTTCACTTAGCCTTAATTCGTATACCTAGTTTAACCTCTATTTTTGCCAATTAAACCAGTTCTTAACATTTTTAGAACGATAACAGGCTGTCTGTTGAGTTGCCCCACAGTGCAACTCGCGGTTTGTGAACTGTTTCGGCTTTGCACCAGTGTCTTGTAACGGTTAAACTATTACTAACAAACGTTTAGAAAAGTGAAAAACGGAAAAACGTCAGTACTTTCACCGTTTTATTTTTCTTAATAATTTGTTTTTATTTCTCATTTAATACTTTTGAGCTTAATGCTATTTAAACATTATTTGTACAATGCATGCTAGCTGTAATTTGATAAAAATAAGATAATTGTTTTCATAGTTAGTTTTCGTTTCTCTTCTCAAATAGGTTCCGCCCAGAGCAGCAAACTTTTCAGTGAACAAGCAGCCTTTTCCAAGCGTTCTGGATTCTTCTCTGGGTTGTGCTTTTGTTGAGTTTGTCTGGATTCTTCAAAGGTTGTTGTTCTGATTGTGATAATCTGTATTGCTATAATTATAAAACACAAAGAATTCCCACACTTCTGAGGATAGGCCGACCGCGTGGTCCGGCTTCCAAAACAACACAAGATGGCGACCAGCTATCCCCCGCCTCTTGGTCAACCCCCTAATCCAACGCCATCTAGTGGCTACTCCCAACAGTTGTTGTAGCTAAGAATGTTCCTGTGTTGACACAAGTTGTTTAACCTGCTGCTAAAACATTCGAGTTATTCTTTTCATAGAAGCATTTGACGTCGAAGTCGGCTATTACTATGTGGTGTAGTAAGAGTGAATCAGGGTTTTTGAAGTTATTGATGGTTTCTGACTTGCGTGTTTTTTTTTTAAGAGTTAAATGCCACCTTAGGCCTCGGCTATTGACGGCTACTTTTATTGAAATTTCCTTATTATTGTATCATAGTGTTTATGGTATTGAACATTCACATGTAAGGAAGGCCAGTGCCATTCCTTTGCTCAAGGGTACTTTTCAGTTTTAATTTTCATATTTTCGACATTGTGTAAAGTTAAGGGCTTGGGTTGGGAGAGGTGACAGAATGTATAATGACGTCCGGGAGTTTTTTTAAATTAATTTTTGGTTGTTGATTAAATTCAAAAACGCTACGGTATGTGGGATTATTGTGGGATCTGACAGAATTGTTAACGTACTACAATGTAAACGGTTTCTCCCAAAAATTCTTAGGAGATGTAGAGGTCTTTTAAGGGGTTCCCAATTGTTTCCCATCGGCTTTTCCACTTTTTCATTACTGCTTCCTTGATCAATTTCAGGGCTTCTACTTGGCTTGTAGGTGTATACCTGTCCAGCCGGTCGACACGAAGCATCTTGCTTTCTCCGAGCAGGAGGTGTGTGACTTGTGTCTTGGCTGCTTCGGTGGAAAGTGTCGTAATAACCTAGTTTCCAGGAGCATCTTGATAGGAGGTAATCCTGTCTCGACTTTCAGGGCTACAGTTGTTGTGCGTAAAGTA
>JAGJRP010000477.1:17031-43244 GCA_022832235.1 Lepidurus couesii | reverse complement strand
TCATCCCCTGGGACCAGAGTGGAATCTCCATCGAAGAGGCCCCGTTTTTACCATAAGCGCGACGTTCGACGTAGGCGATACTAAAGAATGTTTCGTTCTCTTCTCGAACCCTTTTCTAGTAGATTAGGAATGCCTGCTTTTGGGTTAGGATGGGCGATGGGCAAATCTGTGAATCCATCCCTCCTGTGTGCCTTGTTACCCCAACGTCCTCTTGAGACCGAGAAAGCCGGTCCAAAACCTTTGCATTGTAACATACAGTACCCGTGTTATTCTACTGTGTTACTTCGTATTCCTCTCGTTTTGTGGGGAGGATCTTCCGCAGAAAGCTTTTCTACACTCTACACCAATAACCTTACAATAAGAAGTATAGTAAATAGCATGCTTTAGATTTACGCCACAAGAATAGTACATAATAGGCTTTCATAGAGGGAAACCGAAGACGAATTGAAACCGCTTCGGCGTTCATAATCATGTTCAAACTTAGTGAGGCAGGCTAGAGTTATAACTAAATGTTGCTTTCTGAATCATGTTCAAACTTAGTGAGGCAAGCTAAGAGTTATAACTAAATGTTGCTTTCTGAAGGTTCTGCAACTAATTCTCGCTCACATCCGTAGGCGTTTCAACAGAACTGCACAACTTTACAAAAAAAGAAAGCAAGAAATATTAGCAGGAAACGAAATCCATAATAAAAATTGATTTGCTTCATGACACTTTTTGATTATGATGGCAGTTTTAAATGCACTCTCAATTACGATACGAATTCATCGAAATTTTTCTCCGTGATCCAAATCCGTAATGGTGCAATTCGCACGTGCCAAAATGGGACGAGATTCAACTTGCATGCTGAACTACAAATCTGAGTGGGCGAGTGCACCAATGAATGATTCAAATTAAGACATTCTTATTTAGTAGTCAATGTAGTACAGTTCCTAATCTGAACAGGCCATCAAATAGGCTAAAAAAGCTAGCTTTCTGGCTCTGATAGAACGGCATACGCCCAGACGCAAAACGGGTTATTTCCGCAGGCAATCCCAACTTGATAAGTTATGTTAATGTAATAAATTCTGTATAAAATGATTTTCTGTTTAATTTTTTCCCGGGCGTGCGTCAATGCTGGAACTGGAAGCGAAACCAGCGGCTATAAGGAATAGGAGAAGCGTGTATATACATTACGCCGTTATTACATCGCATGAAGAAAATAAAATAAAAAGTTGTTGTGGAAGTTTGGCTTTGAGTTTGGGCCTAGTAAAGGATAACAGCTTGGAAACCTTAATCCAAGAAAGGGTTCAACGAAAGCAGAGTACACGTACTGTGTACGTCTGCGTCTCGCATGAGGTCAATAGCGGTGCTGCGACTTCTAAAAGAACCAATGTAGCATATTCCAGACAGCAATTAAAAAACGCCCTAAAAAATCCGGTCGCTAATTACAGGATGTAGTTCGGTGAGGTTTTTTAGGGTGTCGGGAAAGTTTTATACGTGTGGCACGTGGCATTGCTTGTTAAATTACGCTATACAATGAAAGCCCACCTATAATGGGCTTCGTAGTACAGGTGTTGTATAAGGGGAGATAGGTGATTGTCATTTGCCAGGCAATTACATTATAAAAGTTCGGATAACACAATCAATGAGGCAATAACAGTTAACCCCACCGAAAAAAATATATTACAAGGATTCGCTTTCAACGTGAGGAAAACATAAGGATTCCCCTGGCGCCCCTAGGCGAGAAGTAAGTTTTCATTACAGTTGCCGTCCATGCGCTTAATGAGAAAGGTTAGTTGTCCTTCGCAAGCTCCCACTGCCGGAAATTAAACCACAAAAAGCTAAAGTCGTCATTGGCCAAAATCGATGCCCATCGCATCACTTTTAAAGGACTCTACGAACCCATAAACGCTGGACAAACACTTCTAAGCATAATGTTCTATATGTTCTTCTTCTTATAAAGGGCAATAGCCACCAAAAATTACGTCATCAAATTTTGATGGATGTTTGTAGTCTATCACTCTAAAAATTAAGAAGTTTTCGTTTACACGTTTGTTGGATAATCCGTTTAGGAGTTGTTGGTATGCAGCCATTGTGGTTTGGACGACACGGGCTTGTCTTTGCGGCGCGGTTACATTATTTACTTCCCTGCCCAAATGGTAAATAACGTTCTTTGGGTACCATGATGGTGACACGTTTCTGACGTCAGAAAGTCACGTGATATTGTTATTGAAATTTCTTGCTATAATAGCTTAATTACTATACTTCGAGCACGATGGAAAGAAAGATGTCACAAAAAACTTGTTTTTTTCACTCCATTTTTTTTTAAATGAAGCTCGGGCCTTTAAAGGCAAAGGGGAAATCTTTTATTTGTATACTTCTAGGATAGAATATGTAGCCTGAACGTGTTCCTTGTATATTGCACGGATGCATAAAAGATTACGACAGTGATCTGGCGTCAAACCTGGACCATTCTCTTGTGCCAATATTGGGATTTGGCAAAGCCTGTCTCTCGTTTTGGGGAATATTTCTGGTTGATGCTTGTCAAACTATTGTTTGTGTTTAAAAAGAGAGAGAAAGAGACCCATTCGATTTTCATGCTCTGCATTTAGCACAGATATAGAAAAGACACGACGATCACTTGCCCGTGTCTTTCTGGCTATCTTTCAAACTACATAGACGTAAAGTTATAGGAGCCCTTATGCTTTTCTCGCCTCCATGGGTAACGAACTTGATGTGAAAGACATCAAGAAAACCCAGGATACGGAAATTGATTGACCCTTCCCAATCAATAGCTTTGACGTAATTAGCAATCAGCCTAAGAGGCCAGCGCAATACAGAATTTGTGCACACACACAGGGAACAACCCAGATCACGCGAAAGGGGAGAAGGACATGTAGTGAAATGCAATCAAAGCGAAAGTTCATCTCTTGTTAAGTCAGACAGGCGTCACGCGACCGGCATGGAAACGCATTATTGCTATTTAGATTAAGTTTTTCCCCTAACGTTAAGGGATTTGTTTATATTACAGTCGAAAGAAATTCAACTATAATCAAGTGAATGAATTCAATATCAATACTAAGTTCTAGATATTTCTCTCCCTTTTTGTCTCAAATTTTTGGTCACGAACACGACATATACCTTTCGCTTTTTCCCCCGAGTGCTATATACTACAACATTGGGTATAATTACTTACTTGATCAAACACCGTTGGAGTAAACGAAACTAAACCTGATCGTATTTTATAAGATCGTGAAATCTGATGCAGCAATTCATTCGAATTAATTCCCGCAATTCTAGGGGTTTTCTGGGGAATTTCGGGTTCTATTTTCTTCTGAAAATTAAGTGCGTTTTGGGTATATGAAAGAATCGTGACAATAAAAAAGGAGAAATAAAACCCGAATAGACCTTCATTTTCGTTGATAAGGCGATTCAGCTTTAAAAAAAAGAGAAGAGAGGCCGAATTGAGGCCCGTTAACTATCTCTATTGAGAGTAAAGTATGGAAACTGCTGGACTGTAGAAATGTAATTGAAAGAGGAGTAAAAAAAAATACCTTTTGGTACCAGAATGGATGCGTAAGTGCCAACCATCGCTCAATGGCCATAACCAAAGAAACGCAGCCCGAGCCCAGTCCAAAGGCTCGCCAGAATACACGGAATCCGCAAAAGAACCGATTGAGGACCCACGCAGGAGGTAAATACAAATGCAAATACATCTGCGCCAGGGATCCCAGTAACGCAATTAAGTCATTCCACGCTAGGCATCGCAACATTAACGTTTGTCGTTTATTTCGGAGCGTTTCGTGTCGCGCCAAGATCGCGAGTGCTGCCACGTTGCCCGCGATGCCAAACATATAACTGACCGTTAGCAGGATCTGCACTGACGAGTCCACATGCCGGATTTTCGACGCGGCAGTCACATTATGGAAAGTATCATGACCACCCCATAAGGATGATACGTTGAATACATCATCTTCGCTTCCCGTACCGACGAACGCTGCATCAAATGCACCCGCAGGCAGCTGAGGAACAGCAGTCCAGTTGATGTTCATGTTAACATCCAAAATGTCCGGCCCCATAATGACGCTGGCATCGGTGCTGATGCTGATAGTCCGCTGCTCATCGATAGCCTCACATTGGCCCCAAAATTTCGACCCCAAGTTTCTCAAGCACTTGACAATTTAGTGACATACTTTCGGTCGGTTGCAGCCGTTTTACGGAGCATCAGAAAGTATCAGCTGATGTCACTTCACCCATCGGAGATACGCGCGGGACCAAATAGGCTCTTTGGATTGGAATCATCTTTTATTTTCGGTCATAAACATCTCCATGTGCGATTTTTCTTGTTTTATAGCGTTGCGCTTTTGAAAGCATCATTTGCATCCCCGGTGGGTTGACATTAGCACCATTCATTTCTTCCCAAAAGTCCCAATGCCAAAAAAAAACTTTTTCCTATGTATAAAGGAACAACAAGAAGATAAGAATCCAACGGAGTTTAAATTCGAGACGGTCGTCCCCCCAAAATCAGATTCGGAGAGCTATGAATGTCGCAGTAAAACTAGAGGGGAATAGGCACGCGTCTACTAGCCAAAAATTCGTTTCTATAAAATCCTTCTTAATTAGCGGTGGATTGGGTACACGGGGAGACCAGACTACCCTTGTCGAAAAGTCAGCATCAGCACATGTTTTCTCTCCTTGGACGAAAATATCCTTCCATCTGAAATTCTCGCTCGGCATATAGCCACAGGAAGATTTTTTTGAAACTTAAGGAGCTGAAACGTATAGTCTCAAGGAAGTTTTTTGGGGGTAGGGAGGTCAAAGAAAAATGGCTCACTCACAACTTGAAGAAAGAGTTGGGGTTTTGTTAAGTTGCTGAAATTTTTTGACTCGGATATCTTGTTTCCTTTAGCTTTCAAAAGCATGTCCATTTATCATGGATTGCCTCAAGCTGCACAGAAACAGACGAACCCCAAAACAGATAACGATGGAAGCAGTATTCTTTTCCTGAAAGGAAAATACGTTCTGCTCAAAAGAAATATTCGGGGTGCTGTTTAAAGCACTTTGTTGGTTGAGGGTTCATTGAGGGAAATTTAAATACGCGTTCATTTAACGTACACAAAGGTGCTCCATGTGTGAGCTTTTCTGAAAGGTGAAGCTGTTCAGGTACACCTCTGAAAAATATATAAAAAAAAGTCAAACTCAAAGCTTATTCTTTATTACCTTGGTCTTTGATTTTTTTTATTTATTTTTTGCCTTTTAATTTATTTTCTTTTGCTAATTCTGAATGAGCAAGGTTGCTGGTGGCCTTCTAAGTACGAGTTTCAAGTGCAAGGTATCCCTGTGGCGTTAATGAAGTCTAGAAGACAGACTATACCGTAGTTGTAATTCATGTTGATATACGACTCTTGCTTTGTTGGTTTACGATTACATTACATTCAAACTCATTCATGTGCGATTATTGCCCAAAATGGGGAGTTTTTACTCCTCGTTATATTCAAACACAAGGTATAATGCAGAACGTAAATGGAGATGGGTAAGACATTTCGCCATACTTGCCTAAATTAAAGTGTTTTCGCCCAAACTGTGCAGCGTAGCGATAAGACTCCCCCCTGGATGGATCGAAAGTACCAGACCAGCAATTCTTTTCGCGCAAATGCTCCCTGACAGAATATAAAAGTAATGAAGGTTTCTTTAAACATATTCTGCTTTTGATTATATGTATTTTGTTTAACGAATGCAATCTTTCCGTTTTGGATCTAAAATGGTCAAGACAAGCAAACTTTCCTCTACGCAGCCACGAGGGAAAATGTGAAGAGATCTTGATGGTCTTACGTGCTTGGCACGCCCACATTGACACAATTGGGTGTTCTTAAGGACCCGTAAAGGATTTGAATGACTTTTTGTGAGACCATTTCTATTCTATCTCTAGAGATTTAATTTTAAAAATGCCTAACGACAAGGTGGCAGTCTTCCAGCGTATGGACGCTTGTCAGTTAATTTGTAAGATGAGTCGCTTTCAAATGGAGCTTTTAATAAGCTTAGCAACTCGGCTCTACGAAGCCAGATATTTGAAGGTTGAAAAAGAGGATCTGTATTTGTAATATAAATGGGGAGGAAATTGGAATTTGCGGAAAATAAATTCAGTGCGGTTGGAGTACTTACAAAAAGATTCAATTATGGTCCCACTTATGACTGCATGTGTGATATTTACGAAGGATTCAAGTCCCACACAGGGTTAATTTATGCATTGGCCATGATTTGGCTGAAGAAAAAAGTTGAACTTACACAACATAACAAGCTCAAGATCAAATTTATAAATAATGAGGATTCGCTGCCATAAAATCCCATTTCGTTTTGTTTCCCCAGTTTTTAGGAGTTTTCTCTTTCTCAAAGATCAAGCGTGCTATTCTAAGCCGACTTCGCAACTAACAATGACGGATCAAGATAATTAAAAGCGAAGCTTCTTATGAAACAAAGAATTACGAGACTCAAAATCTTCCGACATAATGCTTATCTTGAATTTCCTTTTTCGAAATCATTCCCCTATTCCTTATAAGACACCACAAAGAAATATGAAGGAAACTATATATTACCGTAGGATTGTGTCCCTTTGTTTCTATTGTCGCTTTCCAAAAGCCGCTACTATTCTTGATATGTCATTACAAGATCAACAATCCCGATTTTTAATCCATGACAGAGATTGATCACTCGCTGCGGAACCAAAAAAGAACTTTATGTAAATGCCAGTCAAACTGTTCCAAAGTTGATTGTAGTTTTCTTATAGAATGTTTACAGGATCACGCAGAAATGAAAAACTGTGGGGATCTAGAAAGACAAGAGTTACAAACAGAAAGGTGTGCCAAGGTCCGGACACCAAACGAAACTGAATGAGGTGGCTTTATTGGACTCTTCCACCGAGTTCCCTTCAGTTGGAGCGTAAAAGCTCGCGCTCTTCAGCTTCTGCCTCAACCAGAGAAGCGAGAAGACCTCATCTCGAGCGCGCATGCACCTACCAATCCACTTTTAATTATATTCTTGAGATTTGTGTCGCACACTACGAAAGTGCTCAGGTGCAATGAACAGGTTTACCCGACCCCATGCAAGACTACCAGCAAATACGTCAAACTGCCAGCATGTTTAAACTAAATGAAGTAATATAGCCTAGTTTTCTCTCTCCTCCCCCTCTCTCGTTAACGCGAAGTAGAAAGCATAAACGTGTACACTAAAGAACTATCCACATCTCGCGTATTCTCAGCTGCTGTTTCCTTGTAGATTACACCGTGAAACCGGTCGTTTGGTCGATTCATCGCTCAAACGCCTTTCAGCGGGTCATGGAATATAAGGACCTGGCCAAGGTACGTATATTCAACTGGCGATGTAGAAACTTGATATACGCACGTGGTAATTTGTCTTACTCGACTAAACCAACATTATATTTTACCTTCATTTCTTACTGAATAATCTTTTTTTAGTAGATACTTTACACCATCAGGGGTCGTAAATACAATAAACTAAGGAAAGAAAGAGAGAATTTCATCCTACGACGGTTCATAAGTCACGTCGCAGTTCAAATCAACTCTGTAGCTCTAGAAGTAAAAGCCTTTTCGGCTTCTCTTCCTTCCCGAAACGAATTGCACTCAAGCAAGCTGATGTATGTTTACCGTGTCTCTAGATCGCGCCAAAAATAAAAAAATAAAAAAACACGAAAGAATGTAAGCAACAGGTGCGAACCACAAGCCATCAGCCACTTGTAAAACGACACACTCACACTATACGTAAATATATACATAAAAGTTGCGAAGACACAAAAGAAAAGGGGAGCCTTTACACTTAATTACAATGTTTTATCTCCGCGGGTTTTTAAAGGTGTCGATGGATCGATAAGAAATCTCGTGTCTTTGCCGACAAGCTTTTTACTCCTTTACGGTCCAAACAGACGAGGCGATGGCGAGCCAAAACATTTTGCCCTGGCAAAGAAAGTTTAGGACAAGAGCGTATATAATCCCCACACACTGCTGGCACTGCCGTTCCTGATAACAGGCATTTCGGATACCTTTTATAACCCATAGCAGTCGCGACCATCCCCATCACGGTGACTATAAATGGGCCAACAAGTTCATAGCCAAAAGCCAAGATAAAAAGTCGTCACTTACTTTTCCTTTCTTGTATTTTTTGCCCTGAATCCAACTGTCAAAGGAAAACATGAAAGCAGTTTTACAGCGAACAATACTACCCGAATTTGGTCAATCGCTCTTTCGTCTCTTGAGCGAACGACTGATAAGCAGTTGTACTACCCTACCATATAACCACAATGTAACCTACCACAAAACCCATTGTAGCTAGGCTATAAAGCTCTAGGAAACGAGCATCGGGGATGGTACTTTTGTTCGCATACAATAAGTGAAGAAATTATACGCTTAAAATATTCCTCGCTGGTTGGGGGAAAAGAATTGGAAAAACGGTAACCATAGAATGCGCTATTAAGGGTACTTTTTTTCTTCCTTGTGTATATTTACTTCGGTTGTTCATTCTGACCACAATATAAACCTTTATACTGTGATTCTGACTACTAAAAGTTTGACATCGACCTTTCTTCTCCCTCGATACTCTCTTGGATCTTCTGTACTTTGACTATAACGTTGACTGACCTATGAAAGTCCGACAGGACACCTGAGTACGAGGGGTTGGTTATGGGCAGTTAGAATCAAGACAACCGTCACGATACAGTGGAACCTAACACGCGAGTCCTCAATGATTTGTTAAGTGGTGGTGTGAATAATTGTTTATAAATTCAGTTTGGCGTTCGTTTCTCTCACTCCTAAATTTCTAACAGAAAGCAGGGCCCGCATCCTCCCTTCCCTCACAAGTCTCTCACTCTCACCAATACACTTCAATTTCTAGAAAAAAATACTAATTGAAATCTTGGTATTGATTCTAAGAACAAAGTTTCCTACCATACCATATTTCCTACCGTAGTTTCTACGTAGTGCAGTACAGCTATCAGTTTCTTCTCCAGAGATCTCGTCTCGAGTTGCTCACAATCCCAGAGAAGCATGCTTAGAAGATAGCCTACTTCGCAGGCAGTCCGCTAGTGCACCTTTGTTCGCTTCGGGTTACAAGTGTTGCAAGTTGCAATCCACATTGGGAATTCCGAAAGTCTCGGTTTCGCCGAGGTCATTAAGGTATTATATGGTATTATCATGAAAACACAAACTTCAAGGAGGAAAAACTCCAGTTTGTGTACTTGTTTGTACTCTTGCAGTTTGTGTACCTGCAGTTCTTGTAGTCAGCAGCAGTCCCTGCCAATATTTCTTGTTTATTGTCGATGCTTCGATGAGAATCCGCGATTGCGTCGGGTTCTGATTGCCAATGCTGGTCTTGTCAGCAAAAGCGGGTGCCCATTGTTGATCCGGACGCTTTTTTGCTCTCCTACAGGTCGTCAAAAAAATTTATAACTGTAAAACATCCCTATACGAACGAGCCTATAAATAGAGTAAAGATGAAAAATCCCAGAACTTGATTCTTTTTATAACTTGCATACGTTAAAGACTTTCCGATCCATCAGTCGACATATCTTTCCGGTTCCGCTTATTCATAACCGCCCTGAATCTGCGTAAGTTGTCACGCTTTATAGGCCTTGGAAGACATTCCTTTTCCCAAAAATATGTAAGAAAGAGGAGAAAAAAATTAAAGGAATCGACGACTTTTTATCCCAAGTTACAATATATAGGCTCAAGAATGTTCGCTTTTGCTGACGGCAACAGCATTTTTGAGTTATCCTTTTTTTTCCATCCTGTTTTGGATTGGGGAACTGAAGGCGTGGCCTTCCAGTTCGCTTGATCGATGGAAAGAATACTGATTTCCTTCCCACTTCTTTTTCTTTTTTTTTTTTTGCTCGCATTCGCCTTGCCAAAAACAACTACGGTCGTCAGCCCCATTTGACAACAATGAAAACCTCTTGCCCCCGAGCTACGTGAGTCGATGTCATCCGCTTATTCCCAATATCACCCTATCCGTGCTGCAGTGTTTTAGGGGGGTGGAATAAAAAATAGAAAGAAAGGGGTTTCCTGGCTTCTTCCCTCTAAGGAGGGGGGCAGATCTTAACCCCTTTACGTAAACTTGTCTTTTGATGGTTTTGGCATGCTGTGTTGCATGGTAGAATCGTTTTATAGCCGCATAAACCTAATGAGACTTCTTCAAATTTTCCGCTTTCGATGAGCTTCTTTCCCCACTTTGAGAAATACGACAGTGAAAGATCCCATTTTCATCAGTAAAACCGCGTTCTGGGTAGCTCTTAGAAAGTACTCATTCAAGTGAAGGATTCCGTGGTTTAGACTATTAATCCACTGGCTGGCAAAGAGTCAGAAAAGTAAACAAAGAAAAAGAAATACGGAAACGAGCCTACGGACATAGCGCCCTTCAGAAAAAATGAATTCGCTTCGGGTACGTGTCAAGTTAACTGTGCATGTGTGCCAGAAATCGTGTTTCCTTCGAACCCAGTTCACGACTTGAACGAAGGTGAACGAAACATAATTATTCGTATAAACGCTGTTTAGCTTTTCGGGATTGATTTCCCTTGGTACTCGAACGGGAACGACGAGGGGGGTTTTCATATAAGTGTTTCAACGCCACCAAGAGAAAAGAATTACAGACAAGCTTATGAGACGCCACACGAAGCAACTCAGCAGACCCCAAGAAGAGTTAAGTTGCTCGGGACTCGTTTGCGGCTCATATCAAAGCTTGGCCCGAAACTTTTAGAGCGAGTTTTTTTCTAAAGGAGATAAGAAATAAACGTCTGTTTTATATGTTGTCACAACAGCCAGCGGTCACGGTCGCAGTCAATATGGCAAATCTGCTATATGGAGCGAATTATCTACGCATGAGACAATTAGAAGCCAAGAAAAGAAAATTTTAAAAAAAGTTATTACCATAGAGAATAAAGAAGTCCTGGAAGAATTCCAAGTAACGCAAACGCTAACTGCCGCCACGTCCAGACATGCCAACAATTCGCTGCTCCTCGTTTGGCTTGACGATACTACTCGTTTCGATGGGGGACATACCAGTTTATACAGTCTTTTACCAGGACGCCATATAAAAATCGTAAATCGACCAAGTTTTGCAAAAAAAGCTACCAGTTAACTGTGTCTCACAGCTTGCCTTATTTATCAAGAAAGACTATAAAAGTTTAATAGGACTTTTTATTGTATTAATTTTGTCACATTGTCACGTTAAAGATTTGTTACTTTTCTTTTTCAAGGCTGAGAAATACTCTTCAAATAAAGAGAAAAAGAAGTCCATAGAACGACAATACCTTTAATACGAGCTTACAATGCTGACAATAGCTATTTCCAACGCGAACTTGTTGGTTATATAATTAAAATTCAAGTACTTGTAGACTGTGGCTTAGTTTGTTTCACACAAGCTACCGCAAGGGCGCGCAAGTGTTTTGTGTGGTTGTATATGAACGCGCATTGCTTCTGCGCATAAAGCTGCGTGCCGATAACTTTATAACCTTTGACTCAATCCGCATATTAGTCTCCTTGAATAATAAACGGAACGAATAAATAGGGAAGGAAGATTTCCAAATTTGCGGTAAGATACAATATGTTTGCAGCTTGCAAATTAATTTAAAGCAGAAACACACATTTGCAAGAGCCATAAGTTTTATATTGATCTTAGCTACATTACTGTTAATTAATTCTGAAAAAACCCTCACATTTTATACTTTCTGCATAACAGTTGTTTTCCCCCTCCTACCGTGGCTTACAATGCTCATGTATATAGCCTATACGGGAGCGTTGTTGGAGCTTGCCTCATTAATTAAGGCTATAAAGCTTTTGCAGGTCTCTGAATTGAATTAATTTTGTGTCTTTTGAAGGCTTTGTCATTTCTCGGTTTTCGCTACCAAGATTCCGGAACGCTACTCAACATATAAAAGGAAGTCTATACAGAGCGATGGAAACCTCAACTCGAACTTGGAATCCTGACAATATAGCTATTTCCAACGCGAACTTGGTATTAAAACTATAGCAGCAATAAAAAATATATTTAGCAGCAGCCAGCGGAACTCAGGAGTGCGTTGGATGTGGAAATGGACGATCAAAAGGCGAGTGAGTGATCATCACGAAACATTACCAAAAAAAGAAATAAAAAACAAAAAAAAAGATTTTTTTTTTGTTTCTCCTGTTGTATACTCTTGGCGCGGAACCGCACTACATTCTCAAGCCAAAAATGCGACTACTTGAGAATAAAGTTGGCTCACGCATCAAGAAGGGGGCCTCTTGAATCTCAGCCTTCTATCTCGATGACTCCAAAACGCTACAGATCAAGATGCTATCTCCGGATCTCAATGCCTTTTAAAACCTTGACTACAAAGGTGTGGTTTCTCTCTTGATTCACTTTATTACCTAGCCTAATCACCATAACAAAGCTGACTTAACTCACCAGCACGTTAGAGGTCAAAGGCGTCAACTCCGCAATAAAAAAAAAAAAACTTTTACACCAAAGTAACATTACTCTCAAGCATAGGCATTTGCATTATTAAATACTAGAAAGGAAACAAGTGTGCTTGTAGCTAAACTTTGCGTTTTATACAACTTGACCAAAAAAGGGCGCAAGGAGCTTGTGTACATCATTCCTCCATACAATATGTTAATACCAAGGCAAGGCCGCTACCTTTTTTTTCCTCATTTGATTTTTCGGTTTTTGGATGCAACAAAACATCTAATGAGACAAACAAGTCCGTAAAACGTCAACGTGGATGTCTTGTAGAGGCCCAAAGTTAGCTATAAGAGATGGCTCGTAGTCGTAGCAAACTTTAAGAGCAAATTGCTACATATAGCAAGCCTTTAGGAGAAGAATCCCTATAATTACAAGGTCAGCGAAGAGCAAAGCGAATTCGTTTAAGTTGTGTTGCTCTAAACGGCTGTTATCTCCTTTACCATTAAGACCTTTTTTGCTAGGAAGGCAAAAGGGTTTATACTAACATATGCAGCCGAGATTTACACGAATTTCCAACTTGGGGTATATTCATAGTGCAATAGAGCTAGTCCCAGCTTCTTTCGTAAGTAGTCACTATTAATATCAGCACAGAATGTCTGCTCTAGTACGATAAGGAGGCTTTGGTATGTTGTGCTGAATACTATAACCATAACAGACAATCCACCATATGCGGCCCCTGGTAAAAGAAAATAATCTTTTCCGCAAGAACCCGCGGTAACGCGTTATTTGTCATGTATCATATAATACGTTAAATAATCGTCCGCGAATGCCCGTACATGTGGCGCAGACCAAAAAAGAGGCGTCAGAATACCCAACGCCGACAAAAGACAACGCTTTTTTGCATAATGCAAATGAAAAACTAAGCTCTTCATAACTTATCTCGGACACGCTTGGCGCATTTGATTTAAAGGCTGTAATTCTCTTCCAGCCACGTGGAAGGAAATCCGAAAAAGCCTAAACGTGTATGGATAAAAGAAGACAAAAATTCGCCACGGTTCAATCAGGCACATGCACAATGCACAAGTGGCTTGGTTTGTGAACCAGTGAACCGCACTTGATCTTTGCTGCAATGGTCGACCACTTGAAAACTTGCAGGGTATATTTATTTTTATTTTGGTTTCTTTTAAATACAAGATAAAAGTTCCAACACAGCAAGACTCCAGAAATTGGCAAGGGAACCTTCAAAGAAAATATGGTTGAAATCTGAGCGAAAAGTCGACAAAAACACTGAGCGACAAGAAGTTTTAATAAAGTTTCCTTAGAATTTGGGACTCGGACCTGGCTTCTCTTTGTTGTCTATTTCAATTTTGAGGTTGGAGTTTCCTCCCGGAAACGTATAGCCAAGTGGTGTTTATAGTAGACATGTTTCGTTTTTTGCTCATAAAAAAACACGCATACTTCAGCTCTCCTTCTTCGCAGTTTCTGGCTAACAGACAAACAAAAGAAAGTCAAAAACACCAGAAGAGGAAGCTCAGTGTGTTAATAGTATACAGCTGACAATGGGCAAGTCCCGAAATTTATATTCCGCTCAGGAAAACCGGACGAGCAAGCTAAACGCAGCTCTTTAGTGCTTCCAAAAACGGACTCTAAAATAGGTTTCGGGAGAAAATGAATACTACGGACAGAAAACATAGTCTTTGCAAGGGCTTCTGGTTGATTTGTCAAGAATGGGGCTTGTTTAAACAAGACAAATATACCATACAGGTTGCTTGTGAAAGTCTAATTAGGCATCCGCAGTTGGTCAATAAATAAACAGAGACAACATTTTTTACCTCCCATTTTATCCTTTTATATATGGAATCCAGAGTGAACGAACAGTCTATTATGTGCATTTAATTGCGCAGCCGGGGCATTTATTAATTGTTGTTCGGTATATAGTGATAGCGATAGCAGAACAACATTTCGGCGACCTTCAAAAGATATCCGGCCAGCCAAACGACGCGAGACTAAACGAATTCTGAGCATACGTGTCCTAGGTTACTCATATCTTTCGTCGCGATCTTGACCTGAGGTCATCGTATCAGCGCATTTCTTGAATTAAGATTCAGACTTGATGAAATGCATGTTTTCAAGCCTTCTAACGTCAGGACCTCTTGGATTGTTGTTGCACTGTTTGGGGCTATGTTTCGCCAGTTTCCTAGGGGTAGAGAAAAGTACTGGAGTAATGGACACTTGTGCGTGTTACACGCAATATCTGCTATTTTCGTCCTTTTTTTCTTTTATAAAGGTCTATCTATGGTTTTTACCTCACTTAATACTGGTTGATCATTTGTTATTCCGAAGGACCCGTCATACGTCACGTCGCAACAATGGTTCCGAAAAAGGAGACATATTTGGCATTCGGCCTGCCCAGGCCAACAGCCTGTCGTGATCCTAAATTCTCTCCCCAAGTCATTAGCGATCTTTTCAAGCAAGACGCGCTTTAGCAAGAGGCTGGTGGCGTTTCATCTTATGGAACTATAGCATCTTATTACGCACTCTGTTAAACAAAGGTTTCAAGTTTCGTTAATATTGCTAACGCAAAAGGAGCTTTTGCTATGCAGGTAATTGTCACCCATCTTTCGTAAAAGCTATTGTACTCTCCGAGGGCTGTAATACTGGTTAGAACGCCATGCGGAAGTTCACCTTGAAACCTTTTGCGACAACTTCAGTTTTTGCGAAATCCAGTCTGGCAGAAATTAATACTATAGGAACCAGGAAGTAAGACGTGTTTGAAAATTGCAGGCAATTAAAGTGTCCTACAGGTAATTTATGATAAGTTGATTTACTGTTGACGTGCTTATCCTTTGGTGTAGTACATAATTGCTGGGAGCTAATTAAGCAGCCAAACGCGTTCAATTTGGGAGTTTTCAATGTACTACTTCGTACAAAGGACTCGATACGAAATGTTTTAATGCTTGTGATATAAAGGGCAACAGCCACCCCAATAAAGAAGTTTGTCTTATATCATACGGCAAGGAATGTGGTTTCAGTAACACTCTTCTATTCCAAACGGAGTCAGCACTTGGCTTTCTTACGTCACAGACGTGGTATCCGAGGGCTTTGTTTACTGTTCTGTGGCGGAAATAAACAGTTACCAAGGTAACAAGAACCATAAAAAACTCGTGAACAACTAAAACGGATATTTGAAATAAACTTCGTCGTTCATTAGTACATTTGTACTGTACATCAGTACCGGATGCATGGGACGATTAGGATTTTAAATACCTTCTATTATAAGAATGATAAATGCAGTTTAGACTTCTACTGTTAGTCAGTTCAGAAACTAATGAGCCACGATTTCGAAAGCTGCTATATGCTAATTCAGCTGTGCAATTAGTTTCTCTTAGTCCCTTTCATAAAATCAAACTCTGTTACCTTTTCTAAAGCGAGACTTTATACTGCATCCAGAAAGCGACAACAACCTAAAAAGGGTTGCCCTTTTTGCGAAAATCAAAAGACCGAACGCCATCGATCAAGCCCGACTCTCTCTAACTGACAACATCAAAGCTTTTGTTCAAGAAAGAAATTTTGTTGCGTTACCTTGCACGAAAGTTAAAACGAACCTGAATCATCTCTATGATCACGAATTCATCAGCGTAGAGCATAGGAGCACGCATATAGATATAGGCACGTGCGATTTTATCTATGCATTCCTATTTCCTAAGAAGATGCTGCTGGACAAGAAAAAGTAAAATAGCGTGATAATCTTTTCGGAGGTGCAAACGGAAGAGGGCATTTGACATTTTGCAAACTCTGAGCAATCTATGTGAATTTAAAGATAATACAATAACAAAGTGAATTTTGTTTCTATGCATTTCCATTTAGTCAAAAATCTTTTGTCGTGACTATGTTAGATCTGTTCACAGCAGGGACGGGAGAGCTTATCTGACTTTGTCGTGGATATTTTGTCCTCTTGGCAAAGCATTTACCCCACAGAGTCAAAAATGCGTACAACGTGAGCGGGATGACGTAGTACGTCCAAATCGACTCCCAATGTGCTCTGAAGGACACATTCGACTTTGCCCTAGACCGAAGCCTACAATAATGGAGACACAGAAATATGCTGGTACAAAATTGGGTTTCGGTACAGGACCTTGGAAGTCGCAACTGAATCTCGCTTGTTAATTACCAAGAAAGTTGACAAAGTAATAAAGAGCTTTTGGAGGTCGGTTGCAACCAAAAGATCATAAAAACAAACAAGGTAACAACCGCGATATCGAATTTACGATCCGAGCACACATCCATGATTCCATATGTGGGTTGGTAATGTTTTTTTTACCGATTTTGGCAAATTGGGTTCATGGAAACGACGTAAAATTTCTTTTCAGTTGGTATTTGGAGTGTTTCAATTTCGTTTGAGTCTCAACCTTGGCTTCAATACTAATTTAGTTATCATTTTAATTTACAAAATAATTTGCACTTTCTGTAGCGTGTTCGCAGCATCTCCCTTGCTGGTACTATATTTTAATTCAAGAGGCGTTTCTGGAAAGCCGTCTCCTTGCCAAGTAGTTTTGTTCCCTCGCGGTGGCATAATTTAGCAGAGAAATGGTGGATAAACAGTTTACATCTCAATAAATGACTTCTAAATTTCGGTGAACGAGGACGAACCTGGTTTCTCCGTAGTTTTCCCCCAGATCAAGGTGCGAGTGTCCCAAAATTGCGTACAGATGGCGACTGCTCCCGCTTGCGTCTTTAATTTTATTGTTAATCCTTTTCCGCTTGTTTATTTACCAGTACGCATTACCGATTGACCACAAATAATGGCGTACAAAATAACGCAGAAGATGAGAAAATGTGTACTCTCAGCCAGCGTAAAAAACAGTTTATTGAAAACACTATGTCCAGCTTCAAGGCTGACAACATCTCAGCGATTTTCGTCTCATTTTGCGTTCGTTCCTGATACAGTCTCAGCGTCAGAGGGTAATTTTCTCTCCACTAATTATTTTTTAACTCAGTCTCAGGTTCCTTTTCATGAGTAAAATTAGAAAGATAAATTACAGAGTAACCACAGAAGTTGTGATTGTGATTACAGGAGAAACGACCCGAATGAACCTCTTCCAAGCCATCAATAATGCAATGGACTTTGCCTTACAAACAGATCCCTCGTCAGGTACAAAGACCATAAATTCAGCTAATTTGCACTTTCCATGACTAAATGATAATGTCATTCAATTCAGTTATCTTTGGGGAGGATGTCGCCTTTGGAGGCGTGTTTCGGTGCACCGTAGGATTGCAAGAGAAGCATGGCAAATCCAGAGTTTTCAACACACCTTTGTGTGAACAAGGTATTGCAGGATTTGGGATTGGTTTAGCCGCTGCAGGAGCTACTGCCATTGCTGAAATCCAATTTGCAGATTACATTTACCCGGCTTTTGACCAGGTAATTCTTTTCGACATCTTTTCCTACGTAGTGTCAGCTTAAATCCTAACCTGGATTTTCATACGTTACATTGTATTGTCTTGCAGATAGTCAATGAGGGGGCGAAATACCGATACCGAAGTGGAGGCTTGTTCAATTGCGGATCATTAACTATAAGAGCTCCCTGCAGTGCAGTAGGGCACGGCGCTTTGTACCATTCACAGAGCCCAGAAGCCTTTTTCACCCATTGCCCCGGTCTCAAAGTATGTCTAGCTTTAAGCCGTCAATTTTTTCTTGTTATCTAGCTATACATATAATTTAATTTCTAGGTAGTAGTCCCAAGAGGTCCTGTTAAGGCGAAAGGCTTACTGTTGTCGTGCATCCGCGACCAAAACCCTTGCATATTCCTCGAGCCAAAAATTTTATACCGCTCAGCAGTAGAACAAGTGCCTGTAAAAGACTATACGTTGCCTCTTTCTTCAGCAGACGTTCTAATCGAAGGTAATTAGGATTTTTATCTGATTTTTCATTTGAAAACTTATTGAAGAAATTATACCATTGTGTTCATCCTTTTTTGTGATTTCCTTACCTACAGGGGATGATGTAACACTGCTTGGGTGGGGAACGCAGATTCATGTCTTACATGAAGTAGCGCAAATAGCTAAAGATAAGCACAACATTTCTTGCGAAGTCATTGACTTGGTTACTTTGTTGCCTTGGGATAGAGAAACTATTTTCGAGGTAGTTTTCTTATATTACTACATTTAGATTGCTTAAATGCCAAGCTGTCATCTAGCGACATTTCAGCATAATGTTAATTAATGAATCTTTTCATTCTTTAGTCTGTGAAAAAGACTGGACGACTGGTTATTGCACACGAAGCTCCATTGACTTCAGGTTTTGGCGCTGAACTTGCAGCGGCTGTTCAAGTACGTCTTTTCTTTTTCCGCAACAAAACCTAATTTGCCTACGTAATGCATTGAATGTTCTTTATTGTTGCGGACTGACGCAGGAAGCTTGTTTCCTGCACTTGGAAGCACCCATTCAGCGAGTGACTGGCTTTGATACGCCCTTCCCGCACATTTTCGAGCCTTTTTACTTGCCGGACAAATGGCGATGTTTAGAAGCTGTCAAAAAGTTAGTCAATTATTAAAAAAAAATCATTTAAGCTTTGCAAAGTGTTTGTGCATACAAACCAGTGGAAATGGATACTTATCGTGGTGATTCGAAATATATAGACCAAAGGGAAGCTTTTGAACTAACTGTGACTGGATCAGTTTCTTAACCTATCATTTGCGTCCAAAAAAAGCGAGAAAGAGAGAGATTTTCTTTGACCGAGATTGAATGAGGGAGGACGGGAGAGCAGGAAAATTGGCTCACTCAATGCATGCATGAATGCAGCTTAATCAAGTATGTCTGTGGTAGGATGTCGCCATAAAATACATTCGCAAGTTTTCAGTTGAGGACATCAACTTCGGGCCGTAACTCGAAGATTGACATAAAACGGCAGCAAGTAATTTTTTCTTACTTTCTTTGCAGTATCAAGTTCCAAAACCGTCAGCTAATCTTTTTTTCAAGTGGCGATATATTTAGTTTAGTAAACTAAAACTCGCCATTTTAGTTCTGGGTATTTCAAATTGTACTTTTGTTTACTTCAGTTCTATTTTCAGTGTATTACAAGTCATGTGTTTTCCTCTTCTGGCTTTTTTCCCACTTTGTATTTTCGTTTTCTTTTCTTCTTAATTTCATTTGATCGTTATATCTTGTGTTTTCCTAACTTTCCTAATTTTACTGCTGGTATCTTCTCTTCGGGTTTCTAGGAAGGTTTCTGGGTACTTTATTTTTCATTTTATCCTAGTTCTGAGAAATGAAGAAACGAATAAACACTGAAAATTTACTATTAATTTGTGTGTTGTTTTTCTCTCTTACATTTTTAATTTGCTGCGTTCTCTTGCGACAGTTCCCTATTAGTAACAGATTTAGAAGACTAATAATTGCTCAATAAGGATAATAGAGGAAATCCAGCGACTGTCGACTTAGTAGCTACCGGAAAACGTGTGCAAATATGCGAAACGCTGATTGAAGAAAGAAAGTGTTTCTTAACCTATTTCCAATAATTCGCGTTGACCGCAAGCGGAACCGAAAAAAGGAGGCAAGAGAACGGAAGCATGAAGGACGCCTCCTTGCCCTTTTCCACTTTGTGATCTTAATTAACTTTCTTCCAAGGTACGGCAAGGTAACACTCTCCGATACTGTCTTTTGTTACTGCCTGTTGAACATTGCAAAATGCCGGTACTGTAAGTACGTATAATACAACGTATGCGAGGGCCGAATGCTAAGAAGGAGCGATATAATGATAAGTATCGTGAAATTTCGCGCTCGACTGAACTCGCAAATCGTGAATTTCCAGCTGTGTGGTACTGCAACGTGCGAACCAATTACGGCTTTGGCAACCTTGCCACACCTGACTTCTTCCAATCCAATGAGCATAAATCCATAAATTTCAGCTCTCTTCCAAACAAATCATGTAATCTCAATAAAAGCGTTTATAACCATGAAAACATGTAAAATTATCCTTCAAACAAATGTCTGAATCTAAAAATTCGGAAGTTTGCTTTCAGGGAATTGGTTGATTTTGATCACTTCAGATACCCCTTTAAAGCTTCTAAGAATTGGTAATTAAAAAAGAGGAAATTTTCAATCACTATTTTCATCGTTTAGGACCCAAGATAAGGATGAACCTGACCCAAACCCACCCCCAATCGAAAAGATACCCATAACTGCCATCGTAGAGCTAAAAGTAGAACCCTAATAGACGTCACATCATTGATTTTCCGAGTCTCAATGACGTCCCACGCATCGAAAACTTGCGTCACAACTTGGACCAGCAGACGCTCCGTCGCGTAGGCGTTATACAAGTCTTTTATTCCAGTTTCTGTGTCTTTTCTCGAAAACATGAAAACAAAAGAATTTCGTTTTTTCGTGTGTATCTTTTTCTTTTCATCGCAGATCGTGATATATCGCAATAGGTGGGTTTTCCCAAGCTTTTCTCGGACATTGGTTCTTGCTTTTGGGATTATAAGAATAGACAGCAGTGCAAGACAACAGGTGCTTGCTTTCCCTCAGATAGCGAATTAAGCTTTCAAATTGCCATAAGAATATCAACTCTTTCCAGCAAATTGAAAGTCTACCCCACGCGTCTCCGTGTTGTTCTTATGTACATAATGTATCTTGAAACGATAATAAACGATATGGCTAATCAAACAAAAGGAACGCCTGCACTTGTACAATCCAACAAAGAAGCCAAAGAATATATACTGTTGGGAGCAGAAGCACAACTAACTGCGCAATGTGCGTATTTGGAACGTTGGGGATAATGTTGCCTAGTCATGCAACATGCAACACAAGTACCGTTGCATACAAGCCCATGTTTTGATTCCAAGTACCGAAATACCTCCTTCGGCATAGTCTTTACTTTCCAGAATACTAGTTCAACGCGTAGGAAGCGCTAAAAGCCGAAGAAATAAGACAGCAAGATGATATTAAGACCGGTCAAATCCCCAACAATTAGGAAATAAGCCCCGCGTAATTCAGCACTACAAAATATACAAATAAAACGAAAGCCAAAGTCACGACAAGTCGTTCAGAATCGCCCCACGGTTTCCAAGGACGACTTCCTTGAAGGCAGGGCGGAGGATTGATTTCGGAATTAAAAAAAGGCTTTTTACGCCTGCATATACGTACAACACTTAGGACATTCCTGGTCTAGCTGTAAACGACTTTATATCCGCGCATAAAATAATCCCTGAAGAAGGACATCACGTAATTATGCTTCCTCGTTGCGAATATGCAAATCCTAAGCTTTTCAGGCTGGAACAAGTTTTCTTCAAACAGGAATGCTTTATGACAGGTGACGACCAAGAATATTGGAGAAAAACTTGTCGCAAACAAGTTGGGATTACATGAACAGTCAAGCACGTTGGTACCGCGTGATACCAACTGAACTTGACAACAATAATGGCATTGGAACCATGTTGTGGGGATATATAATATACAGTTGCATGGACTGGACTATTGTAAGTTCTCGCACTCCTCTCTGGTCGTTTCGGAACCATCAAAGCGTCAATAATATAGAACCCGTGTCGTGTCTGAACTTGCCAGCGCTTCGATCCAACCTGTAGCTCCGGGAATGATAGCTGTAGCTGGCCTTTCCTTCCGCTCCATGAAGGGAAAGTTTTGGTTCGGTTTTGCTTGCTTCGTTGGTGTGCAAATTCGATTCCAGGCGATTGCTGCAAGTTACCTTGCATAGCAAGCAATTATTGGACCGTTGCCGCACTTAAAAAAGCAACCTAATCTACGTATACGCAATTACTCTAATTGCTTCACCCTAGCTTGGCAATTATAAGCACTTCTTGTGTTACGGTATTACGTCAGGCTTAATTATATTTTCTCGCTTTAATACAAATTGCCCATCTGGTTCCTGTTTATTACATTGACATTGACTTTAATCGTTTCACACTCGTATTTAATGAGTGGAGATAAGACCAGCTTATCATTTATGGGATTTTCCTACAAATAATGTGAGAGCTTTTAAGACCAAAGATAGTAGATCTTTCTTTAAACAATGAACAGGATGCGAGCAAATCAGGAACTGCTAAAGCCAGCAGGAACTAAGCGAAATGAAACCGAAGAAAGCGAGATAAGCTAGAAGAAAGCGAAATGAATTACAAGAAAGCGAAACAAAACTAATACGATGTTATTAGTTCAAGCAATATTTTCTTCTAGTATTTTTTTTTAAATTTGTACAGCAAGGTCGCACGAACTACAATTCCGCCACACCCTTCTCCGTAACCCCTAGCACGGACAAAACAACTGGTCTAGGTACTTGCAGTGGCATTTAATGTTTATTTTCTTGTTTTTGTTCTTTGTATGTGACTTAAGTATACCCCGATTTCCTTGTCTCCATACTTGTACTCCAATTACTAAGTTTTACGTGCGAATAGTTTATCTTTTTCTGTCAGTATTTCAATAATTGAAGTAGATTTATAACAAAAATGGTATTTCCTCATAAATGCCTCCCGAACGCGTGATCGTTAAACTTTTTATTCCAGCTAGGAGGTCTCCAATGTCCCCACTCTCATTGCTTAACTCGACAAGTTTTGCTCAGGTATCTAAGGATGCTAGTGAGAGATTACAAAATAAATTAATAATTATTAGGAGATATTTATTATTATTATTTTAATCAACTCAAGGGCAATATTTATTACCCAGTCTACTATTTTTAAAATTTATTTTTGGGTGCGCAGAAGGTGGTACTTTTTTTCTTCCTCTCCTTCTTAATCATGAAAAGGTTTGTCTTGACATTTGACCTTTCACGCCCTAGGACCCTCGAGTCTAATAGCAGACGCTACCATGGGAAGTGCATTAGTTTAGCCTTATTTTCGTGGGAGGAATAGGACATGGTGAGCAAGACAGGACGCCTTCGCGATCAATGGATGCTGCATTCATACGCACATGCAGAGACGGTTGTGGACGTTCAACGGCTAAAGCTGGTTACCATAGCAACCCGAAACTAAAGGACCTCGTGACGTTCTCTCTTATTATTTCCGTGCTCAAAATCCCACTTGTTGACTCTTCCGAGCCCGCAGCTTCTCTCATATGTGTAGGCTTTAGACAGTGTCTTAAACGTAAACAAGTACCATATAACAGCTACTACACCTGCCTCTTCTAGTATTTCTTCATTCGAGGTTGCCAAGAAACATATCCTAGAACCAGCAGGACACTTTATTTGCAGAAGACTTCCCAAAAATTCCATAAAACGCATAAAACTTTTTTCGCCATCTTACTTTTAATTCACAGTCACGGGTCATCTGTCAACCTTGAGAAGAAATCCGAGACAGAAAAGAAAGTATCGAAAAATAGAACACAACATACGAATGACCGAGTCCACTTAAAACGTCGTCAGGTTTTACGAGATTGATATTGCGGTGTAAGTAAACTACCAAGTTATCAATCCTGATAAGTTTTGATAATCTTATTGATAATTTTGTAATCTCTTAATTATCTCTATAATTATTTTAAATAATTAAAATCACAGGGAATTTAAGTTTTGGGGGTGAAAATTACTCCCGACTTTTCTTTCGCAATGACGAGAAAATTCAGTACTTTCTAAAGCACGCTAAATAAGGCCTAAATTACAAGTTAGTGACTCATAGATTTTAATTAATTCTGATTCCATTGTAGTTGTTTGTTGTACCACAAACTCGATCGTTGTTAAAATACGGCACGTTTCAAAAAATGACTCAACAAAAGATGTTCACCGAATAATTATAATTAAACTGCAGAATAATTTGCGCCTCTGATTAAAAAAATTAAATAGAACCTGGCTCCAAAGCTAAAACCATTTTCTATCATTATTTTAAACGAGATGTAAGTAACGTTTTATACCCAAGGAGTGATTGATTTATCCACGGCGTAAGTGCTGTACAAGTGGTTCATACACACAGACGAGTACGAGTGGGATTGCTTGGCCCTGAACTGAATATTTGTGTTGTGAAAGACCGGTTTAGCTAGGTTTCTAGCGTAAATATGAGAGTAACAAGCACCGAATAGTATAGAGAAACTGATGCGTACCTTATTACCCAGGTGAAGGTAATATTAAGCTACATATAACGATGAAACAGGTATTTGAGCCAAGCGAGGGTGAAAGTGCTTGAGCTCCGGCAGCTTCCTAAGGAGTTTTGTACTCCAAAAGGTCTCAAAACTATTACTGCGATCCTTCAACGTCAACCAAAAAGAAAAAAAGGTTCCGTTAATCGACCTAGTGCAATATTTACGCATTCTCTGTACTTTGCGGGGTAACTGCTGGACAACTCAACTCCTTTAACACACCTCGGACTCGGACTTGCTTGATGGTCCTTGACTCCACAATTCCGTTGGGATGTTGATAATTGTCAAAGACATGCTCGTTAAACATACCCATATGTCCAAATGCGGGTTCTGTTTTATTCTTTTAATTACCCAACCTCATTACGTTTTCGAACTTTTCAACGTCACGAGTTGAACGATCTGCTTTATGTATTTTTGACAAATCTACGTAAAAATTGCTGCCCTTTCCAATTTCCTCTATATTTAACGTAATTATCCATAAACTTCTAGGGTGTCTGCCTGAAGGGCACTGCAAATGCGAAATGAGTAGTACACATCGCACATGTCCATAAAACGTGTTCCTGTTTTGAGCTGGTCGCATCATTATGAATCTGCGCGAATTTCTTCTGTTTTCCCTTCCCCATCAGTTTTATTTGATTTATTTGAGCTAATTTTAATTTTCCCTTTTAAAAAAAGAAATACTACAGAACAAGAAAGAGCTCCAGAGGTCTGAGCAACGTGATGTTTATATAAAAGGATCAGATAAAACGGGGAGTGAAAAATTAACTAGTGTAATCCAGTATTTAGGCATATCTCAACTGGCCGGCTGGACGCTTATCGGTTATCACTGAAGCGTTTTTCATAAGCTACGAGATTTATCTGTCTGTCTCTCGGCTGCAACCCATGTAATCCGACCAACATCCTAATATCACGTGACATAAGCTTGCAGGGACTCTCCAGTCTTCAGGCCTTCTTTCACAGTTACCAAGCCGCCTTTTGGCCCCAGCCGAGCCCGCTTTTCAACCGCGCCAATCCGCATCACTCTACGCCCCGCACTCGATCGCCTCCCACGACACCCGCATTTTGCTGTAACTTTACTAGTTTCCATCGCTTGAACTCTTGAGCATAGCCAATCTTGTAAACAAATAAGATACAACTGTTCATCATTTTTTTCTTAAAAAAGCACAACCAAATTCCCTTAATTCGAATTTGGAGGTCGATTTTTCGGTAAGTCCTTTAGCACGGTCGTGACTACGCACAAACTCGAGTCGGGTTCATGCCCAGGAAGTCTGGGTTTTGCTCGTATAGACACAGTGCGGGGACTTGACTTGTGTCTGTGCTGCTGTTCAAGGGGGCATCTAGAAACGTCAGCTTGTTTTAACCACACTCATTGCTCTCGTTGCCATTTCCCCCCCAAATATCAACACAAGTGCGTATACTTTTAATAAAAACGTCTCTCGATCGATTACGATTATCCGTTTAGCAGCACCAATCGGGCATCCAAACGTAAGTTACTTTCATTCCCTATAAGACCTTATACTATAAAAAAACACGTTTAAAATAATTATTTAGCCCACATAGCGGAATTGTTACTAAGTATCTTAATGATTAGTAGGATCTGAATTGCGGCATTGTGTGGGAGACCTTGTGGCGGGGGGGGGGGGGGGGGGGGGGGGGGGGGGGGGGGGGGGGGGGGGGGGGGGGGGGGGGGGGGGGGGGGGGGGGGGGGGGGGGGGGGGGGGGG
>JAGJRP010000477.1:0-17000 GCA_022832235.1 Lepidurus couesii | reverse complement strand
CCCCCCCCCCCCCCCCCCCGCATTGTGCATCAGCGCATCTCTTCCTTTTCGGGTTTCTCCCTTTATTTTTCGGGTCTATTTTTGTTGTTTAGCTTATTTTTACGGTTTCTGTGTTATTCTTTTATTTGGGGTTTGACTTTCAACACTTCTTATCATTCTTCCTTCTTCTTCTCTTCTCGTATTCCGTAAATTCTACACTTCTGCTTTCTTCAGTCCCCATCTTTCTTCGGGAGGGACATCCCATTCAGCTCGGGAAGTAGGAATCCTCAAACTTTACCCAAACTGGAAACTCGGGGAACATCTTTTGGTTTCCAAACTCAGCCAGACATCGTCAACGTTGACCCCGGATTTTTCTCTGGAAATCCGTCAGTGCATTTTGACCATCGTCAACGTTGGAACCATATCCAGAAACAGCTTTAGCTTTTGTCTAACTCCCACCCCCTGCCGCCAATTCTATCTCGGGAGCCAAGTTCTGCTCTACTCTAGTTCTCCTGGAACCTTTGCCCTTTTGCTACGTTTGAAACTATCGAGCCAAGAGCAGCCAAAAGCAAAAGAGACCGTTTTGTCTTTGGTGTGTAAAAATCTTTACAGCCACTGTGACAAACAACCAAAAAGTGCAGCCAAACAGCAAAGTGTGCGTTATTATAGTAAACTTTGGAGAGTTTGCCATTCCCACTCGTCGCAGTCCTTATTGAGCGATCTATCGATTTTCTTCCCTCGCTTACCGTCTCGCCCAGTATACGGTCAACAGTTCCAAAGCGGATATTGCATTGTTTTCTCAGAATTGCCTGAATTTGGAAGCTGTACGAATTAAGTGCTTGTATCACGAGTCCTACTGAAGCCACCACAGTCATCATGGAACAAGCTCAGCGTCTTCAGAAGTGCACTTTTCCGCTAATGCAGGTAAGGGTGTCTGTTTCCATTGATTCTCCTACAACGTGCACGTGACGTATACGGTTTCTTCTTGTAAGCGTTCCGCAGAATGTTCCAGATTAGAACCGGCAGGCGATACGTGTATAGCTCTTAATCTCACTTGTAGATACAGTAATGCAACATTTTCAACCGTATCTCTTTTGCGTGTATTCGGCTTGTTTTTCCAACTTTCCAGTCCCATTTTGGATACACAAGTGGGGGCCCTTATCAGTCTCTATCCCACGTTAAACCATCTTCTGCTATATACCAAACAACAACAAAAAAAATCGCGTTGCTTTTTTTCTCCGAGTAATTTAAGCCGGGCTATCTTGAAATGATATCTGGCACGTAACCATGTACAAGGAGTCGACTCGATGAAGATGATTCCGAGACTCGAACTGTAAACCCTGCAAGATCTGGGTTTCCCTGTGACCACTCTAATTACATTTAAGTTAGTTACAGTTCGTTTCGTTTCACTTCATTTCTCTTAATAAGTGCTTTTAATCTTTCTGAAAGTCGGTAGTAATTCTTTTCCTCATTTCGAAATGTTGCGGTGTTTCTCCTTGACAAAGGAGGAAAAACCCTTTTATTGTTTTGATTTCTTTGATTTCGGCCTTTTGTATAAGCGGATTTCCTTGGGAAAGCTTACAGCCAACATGTAAAAGGATTGCTAATTGGCATATCTTAAATCGTGTCTGTTCTTCAGCCTAAAGGAGAGATATTTATACTCGAAAGGAGTCGAGGTTGGTATTCTGTATCTCTGTTAGAATGTCCCGCAGCCCAGCCGAGCCAACAGGGAACACGAAAAGTCACGTGCTATATATACCACGTGGACCAAATAGCTTGCCAAATAGGCAAAGCCGACAAAGTCTACATGGCAAGGCACAGGCACTTCTGAGATGTGCATATTAAGCTCTCTTGATGCCCAAGGTGTATGCCCACGTGTCCTATAATTTGAAAAATTATGTGTCTGAACAAAAAAAACCCGACAAAATCTAGTATAATTCTCAAATGTCTGAATGAAAGAATACCTTTAGCCAGTAGCCGGTTAGCGTTAGCGAAAAGACAGACCCGATTGTTGGCCACAAATTATAGGAAGTGATGTCATAGTTTGCCTAATAGAACTAGGCACGCCATATTCAGGTGTGTTTTCTTTTCTTGTTGGTTTCATGTTTTTGTTATTTTTTGTATGCTCTATGCGTGGCATATAGGTCAAACAGTCCAAAACTGTAATCATTTTGACCTTGAATCCTATGACCTGTAAACCTAAATCCAAATAGCCAAAGGTTAAAGTAAATTAACCAGCTGTTGAACGATAAATTCGTTTTTTATTTTATTTTGTAAACTTTGGGGAGAGAAAAGTATGACAATAGTTACGGAAAATAAAAGCTTGCCAGAATTTTGGGGGGATTTCTTGCCCATTTTATCGATGTCGCAATGCCAGACAGAGACTAGGGTAAGCGGATCAATAAGAAGGCGTGATTTAGCCAGGCCTGTGACGTCAGAAGGTTGCGGGGGTGTTAAAAAAAAAAAAACTTAAAGAGGGGAGTGCTTCCGAAAGACGTCATCGGTTTTATACTGCCTGAATCCAGAATGTTTCAGAATTAGTTCATTTTTTTCGTATTTAGTTAACCCTTGAGATTGGGCTTGAGACATTTTCTGGTTCGGTTATGCGGAAAAGTGGTCATCAAAACCCCCGTAGCCAGTACTGGGGTACGTTTACGCTAATGGAATAAACCCTAGTAACGTAGGACTTATGTGGAGTTGCTGCTATTTACTGTCACAAGGCCATGATACGAATGGCCTGGTTGCTATAGTGATTGTTTGAATCATGGGAACTTTCTTTTTAGTATACGTTTCCTGTGACAAGTGAAGGCACTTTTAGCGTGCTTTCAGCTATAACAGATACACTCTGTAGGGCAAAAAATATTGTAACATCTCTAACCACAATCCCCCCCTGAAAAAAGGGAAAAATAGAAAACGGAAAGAAAAAAACATAAACTCCGAAATACTTGGCACGATTGATTTCACTCATTTAGGGACTGGCAGTAAGGATTACCCGGCTAAGAATAGACTTCCTCATAACGCTCCCATATTCCCAAACTACTTTCTCAGAAGAGACAAACAACCCCTGGTATGCCAAAGCCCTCCTAAACTGTCCTCTCTATAGCCAATAGGAATTCTTTGCTCTTTTACACAACAATAGACGACCCCGGATGATTTTTCTCCTTCGAAGAATTTAGAAATCTTGATAAAACCGGTCTTTTCATTATTTAGTTGGTGTTATATTTAGTAAGTAATGTTTAGGTCTTCAGTTTTTCATCAGTAATCATCAGTTTTCCGAGAATTGAACGTAAATCATAATAAATAGAGCAATTTAATAATCTCAAATCAAGAGTATCACTGTTGGACATTTTTTGTTGATTCGAATCAATCCGCACGTGTTGCGCAGATTCAGCAAATTTGACGTCTTTTTATCAGGAACCTGTCTTTCTTTAGAAACTTTTTCGAACGACAAGGAAACCGGAAGTGATTGTTAAAAAAAAGGCTTTGCACCCATTCACCTTTTCCTTTCCTTTTCTAGTTCAATAATATTTTTTGTAAAAAAAAAATTGGTCAACCTGCTACAAAGGTACGGATGTGATTGGATTGTTACAGATTGCTGTGCATTTTCTATGCATGTCAAACTGCGCAGTTTCCAAACTTGACTGAATCGATTAATAGGGTAAAATAAAGTTAAAAATTGGAAATATTAACTACTTAAAAATTGCATACTTTGCAAAAAATAGTAGTTTTACAAGTAAATACAGTTACCTTTTCGATTAATGGTACCATTTATGGCAATACATTATTGCAAAATTACCAGTATTTTTTACAGTTCACGTCGCTTTATTGTCTGTATTATAATAATTATAATTGGCTATAATGATATATTTCATATACAATTATGTTATAATTGTGTGAATTACTTATGTAAATTAGGTATATACAAATAAAGAAGTTATGCTTCTCGCTTTAAAAAGTGTTATATTAGGATATGTTATTTTGTTATACTATTTGGTTTCGTGAGCACGTGTTCAGTCTTATCACCTGGTATGGGTTAAAGGCAAATCCAATTGGCATTGAAAGTCATTGGACAGGTTTCCTCTATTACGTCGTCCTTCTCTCTCAAAAAGATTAGATATATCCACACTTCCCACTGTGCTACGCGAAAGTCTCCCAAACTTAGAGCTAGCAACGCGCAAATCACGTGTCTTACCGGCAAGATGACAAAGTCTAAAACATACATAATAAATGAATAAATAATCGCTGTCAAGCTCGTATCATCTCGATACGCCTCGCACTTGCCTTCGCACGGTTTGTTTACTTTTCCTTGGCCAGAAATTTATGTGTTTTTAATCTCAATTTTAATCTCCATCTCGACTCAAAAGTCTGAAAAGCCAATACCACAACCCATTAGCAGACGTTAATTTTCATTTTCAAGGCCAGTCGAGAAAGCCCATATCTGTAACTTTTTGGCCCTTGCCCTCGTCGGTGAATGCGCTCCAAATTAAAAAAACAGTAACACTTTTTCTCGGAACTGTCAAAAACATGTTTCTACATGGTCATCTTGGCAACTGTGACTCCTTTCTTCCTTTTCTGTGACTACTTTCTGTGGGAACATATTTCTACTGAAAATGACAATTTTGATTGTTGGAAGCTGACCTCCACGCTTTTGCTTCAATTCGGTCTATAATCAGCTACATATTTAGCGTACCGCAATTAGATTTTACTTTCAAGCGTAACGTTGTTCGCTTTTTACCCTATTTTTTAGTTGATTTTTCTTTTTGGGTTTCCTTTATTTGATGTCGATCATTTGGCGAATACGGAAATCTTCCATCTTCATGGTCAAGGCTACTCAAGGTTGGTCCCGCATATACACTATGCCAAAACATTGCAAAGATTGCGAGTGATCTAGAAAGGGTGGGGTTTCTTCCATTTTTTCTTTTTTTTTTCCCAGAATGATTTATATGGTACGCTTAGGACTGCTTTTGCATCGTTAATACATCGGTACTACTTGAAACATACTTAAAGCAGCGAGTAAGGGTACCGGTTGGGGTCGCCTCGAGCATGGGTTTGGTGTTTAACTACAAACAGCGACTTTTGAAACTCGACGGAAACTGTCGACGATGCCTTTTTGATTAAGGTTTTCAAGGGCAGGGTGGAGTTTTGGGAGAAGTTTCTTTCTGACGACGTCAAACAAGACCCGGACCTGCTTATTTGTATGTATTAAATAATCTCGATGAGCTTTAGTTAACAATAAGGGGTTTGTAATTCGTCTGAAGGTGTGAATGAGGGGAGTTATGAACCAGATCCGGCTGAAGTTTCAGTATTGGCATTATCTGGTGTCTTTTTTATTTTCTTAAATTTTTTATTTTCTGTTTTATTGTATTGTATCGTTTTTTGAGGGAGCCTTTGAATTGAGTCTTTCTTATTAATTTGTCAGAAATGATGAACGCGATCAACGCTTTTGAGCCACCTGTGTAGCATTGTAAGGGCCAACCTACACCTGTGGCTATTCAGTTACAGAATTCTCTTGTTCCCTGAATATGATTTGAGTCGCAGAAGTCCACTTACGTCAGTGCTTTTGATAGTAAAACAGCATTTCCTTTTCGTGACGACGTACTGTATGCGTAAGTTACCGAATTTATTACATAGTTGGCTCATCAGACACTTATATAGACGTTTAATTCTATGTCTACGCTAATTTATCCGCAATGCCCCACGACACTGTAAACGGAACAATGGTCAAATTATGGGTTGTCGCATTATTGCTATAGGAAAACGGCGATTGACGCACTGTCTAACGCCCCTAACAATTTTCTTGGGTATTATTGTTGTTTGTAGTCTTCGCTGGTGCGTAAACTGGGTCAAGTTTCGTCCCTATCTTGTCAAGGTCTCTTGCCAACCCCCTTTCTTTTTCGGTATCTTGCTCCATTGTATACCTATGTGCTGCCGGGGAGATCCTATCAAATTCTCAACTGTATGCTGGGCCTATTTAGCGAAAGCCGTCTGTTTTGTTTACCTTCTTGCGTGGCCTTCATTCGGGGCTTACGTGTGATACTTTGCGCGTAGATTGATCAGCAAGTGCAGGAGACAAAAACACCATAAACTCTTAAAATTTAAATGGTTTATATCAAATCTGTTTATTAGAGCTGCTCTGCTCCTTTCTTGGCTCCTTTAGATCTATCGCGTGGTGTACTGGAACAGTAATAAATTTAAAAAAAACAGGTCGTGGCACAATTGTGGGTAGCAATTTCTACTCGATAAAAAAAATAGTTAAGAAAATTAAAGATAAATTAAAGGAAAATTCAAGTAAATTAATGAAGAATAAATATAAATTAATATTAAATATATACGTGGGCGTAATTTGTAATGTATTAAAATTCTGAATTGTAAGAAAGGTGAATTTTATAAAGAAATTACACGAAATTCTTTTCTGATTATTTGCAATAAGTTCAAGGTCAATTAGAAAAGTTTCGCTATTACCCTTAGAAACATATGGAAGTTAAGCTCGTCGAATGTAATTACACATGAATTTATTCTTTTAGTTAATCTAAGGCTTCAATTCACATTAAAAATCTTAATTTGTGTCGTATTTTAACAAAAAATTGAATAACAAATAAGCACAACAGCAAACCTGAAGCCAAAGTTGTAAAGAGTGCGGTTTAGGCCATTAAAACTCGAACCCAACGTGGTAAAAAAAAAGGGTTCAATCTTTGAAAAAGTGGTTTGTTTTCCGAAACAAAAAACAGTTGTCCTTGACAAGTTATTTTTTTTTCCTCGCCATCGTGTGCTTGGATGGACAAAGGAATCAGAATCGAGTTCTGCCAAGACTTCTTTGGTCTAGCAGAAGGGGTTAGGGGGGGAGGGGGTACCTCGAAATACGCTTACGCTGCGTGCTGTGTAAAACCTTTCCAGTGCGTTCGGTACTTCGGTTGCTACCCGAGCCCGAGTCTTGGGCAAAACCGGTCCCTTTTTATTAACAACCATAGCCCCCCTACAGCTACAACAACAACGACAAAGCCACGCCATCCTTTGTTGTTCCCTTGGTTAGCTAGCCTGACAGCTTCCAGGTCCTCCTTGCTTGTTGCTTTTAATTCAGAAAAATGCCAAGAAATCCATGTTGTTATTGTCAGGAAAAACTGTTGGCGTTTGAAAGCAAAATTAAAAGTCCTCTCTCTTAGAAATTTTCCCCTTGAGCCGAGTGCACAAGAATTGTCGCCTCAAAAACAGCCCCAAATCCCTCGTCTTACTCCCAAGCTTGTATATTTCCGGATCTTTGTCTCAAAACACATTCTCGAATAACTGATACTCCTAATCTCTCTCTTCACCCCTCTCCTCGCGATATATAAATGAATAGGGGGACAAACTATTACCAAATTCGCTCTTTTTCCCCCTGAGCTTTGAGATAATTTCCAGTTCCAACTTATTCCCAAGTGATGCAATCGCCCGAGTAAAGATAGATTTCCCCTTTGTTTTTACTGCAAAGTGCAAAAATAGGGGCAAACCCCCTTCCAAAACTACCCCTTTTCACTACCCAATCTCGCGATGCATGATAAATTATCGTAAAACCTTAAACCGTGAAACCGGGACAGTTGGTCTTTTGCGGTTTGGATCGGTTTCTCTTTGTTTGGCAGAAAAGTAAAGTCAGCGAACAAAGATCAAAAGTGCAAAATACTCCGGTGGCCTCGTTGAGCAAATTTTGCGCCTCGTAAGTCCTAACAGGCTTGTAAAAATCAAAGAAACACTCAAAATTGTCCCCCTAGGGGCGCAATTGCACCTTCCGAGCGTTACAAGTCGTGGACCAGAAACGGTTCAAAAATAACCTGCGCAGTTGCGCAGTAAGTGCAATTCGGTTCCTTGTGCTTCCCAAATTGTTGACTGGCACCGTGGCGAACAAAAGGGGGCCGAAAAGGATCGAGTTCGGGTTGGATCGAGTTTTTTTCTCCGGTGGAAGGAGCGTGGAGCTCACAGGAGCAGCTGTCGCATGAATTGACTTGACCGTTGGGTAGGTTGGTGGGTGTTGTAGTTTCCATACAGTGCGTATCCGTAGTCCCGTATTGTACTGTATACACGAGGCGCAGCGGCTGTATTGTGTTAGTTGATGGAAGGCTGTAGCTGAAGACGGTAGTCGCTACACAACCGCTTGTTGTGACCGGTGTGTGCGTCAGTTGCAATCTTTCCAGGAACGTTGTCGGTTGTGTTGTGGTGGAGATTCAGGAAACAAACACAGTGGCTTTCCAAGTTGTTTTGTTTTCTGATGGCTAAAATACAACACCGTCAGTACAGTATTTAAACCATTCTTGCAGGAGTCGAGTGATAAGATCTCGAAGCAAGTCTTAATTATAAACAATTCTCCGAACGTTTTTACCCGTTCGTCCTGCTCAAAGTTAGGTTTTCACGAAAGTGTGGACGCTTGCGGACCGAAGCAACGGAATTTGTGGTCTTTTCCAAACGCGTCCTTTTGCCTAAAGCTTTCTCGAGGATTCTCATCACTCTCTTACTAAATCCTGGTGCGAATAATTCACATTTCATACAGAACGAAGACTGAAAAGTAAGTTCGTTTGTGCATTCTAAAACCCATTTTGGAGTTTCTCTTAAAAAATAATTTTCTTTTCCTTGCTTTCTCAGCACATTGTGCGAAAAATCTAAAAATAAGTGTACGATTTTTAGGGGGAAAATTATCTTCCTTGCTTTCTCAATAAGTTATTCGAAAACGAATGGGGGTAGTGATAAGATAAAACTGGAGATTTAATTTAGTGAAGGAAAAACTTCTCAAACAGGACCAAACATGCCAGCATGGTCCTTTATCTGTCTGACATAGTGTTCCAGAAAGTTAAAAAGAAGGATTTACGGCAACGAACGTTTGGTCAAATATCACAGCACAGTTTAACCAGGTTCGAGTTTTCCTCGTCATTGCGCTGGCCAGTTAACGAGGCCTTTAAGTGTCTCGAAAACTTTCTCCGATCTCCTTTTTATCCGTGACGGCATCTAAAAATGTTGAAACGGGGCTTTATGTTTCCTTGAGGCAAAGAAATGATATCTGGGCGAGATCAGTAGAGTTCAAAAATGGCTTTGGGAGGTTTACTTTTCCCCCTTTCTTGAGCTTGCATGGCTAGCAAAGTAAACTAGTCTAAAAATCCGAGAGTGCCATTCAATTCTGCCAAGTTATCAACGCAAAGCGAAACCTGTTTCCCCACCGCATCTTTTACACGCTGATTGAATTTCCTTGCTTATAAAACATGAAACGAGGTTAGGCTCGCCTTATTTCTCGCGCAGTACCTAAAACGAAAATAAAATGCAATACAAATAAAACTTGCTTTTTTGTTAGTAGGTGCGAATGTGAGCATCGCTGGTTAAGTAATTAGGGAGTACGAGTGGAATACGTGAGAGAGAATAAAAAAAATGAGAAAATAAAGTGTCGAGACGTTTGATAATAAATGCAAAGAAAGAGAGAGGAAGAGATGCTTGGGACCTAAAAATCAAAGAAGGAATATAAGGGAAGGTATTTTTGCGGAAAGGAAAAGGTGCTAGTTTCGGACGGGACACGGCAAAAAAGTGAGAGTGGTGTGTGGTGGTGGTGTTTGGTCTTCATGGACGCCCTTGCTTAATGCAATCATGCGACCTCAATACCTGAATCACGAACGCCAAGGATGCAAAGAGTGGAGAACGTTCACTTCCCATGTTCAGTTCGGATTGAAACAACATTCTCGAAACTTGTTGCTCCCACACACTGACATTCTTCAGCTCTCAAACTTGATTGGCAGATCTTAACGCTTGTACAAACTTCGCGTATCGAGTACCAAGAAAGAGTACATGACAACTAGAAACGTTTTTAGAAGAGAAGCTCAACATCAAGCAAGTGTTATCGCGATATACGCAAGGATATACGTGGGGAAATCAAACGTTCAGTATTTCTAAACTTTTTCTCTGTTGCTAGAGTCTCTCGCAACACCGTGTGAATTCGTGCACAAACTCCAGGGGTTTTCTAAATACTTGTACCTGGAAGCATGGCTGTGGAGGTGAACAGTTGTTGACATGACTTTCTCTTTTTTCGAACGCTTTCTTCTTTCGTCCGTTTCTTTTCTATTACACGTGAGAAATGGGGGGAAACTGCCAACTTACACTCAGAGTTCAATTTGAAATGTCAATTTGAATTAAAATCTAATCCTGAGCTTGCAGTTTATTTGGAATCGAATTAGGTCTGGAATCGATTTCTTTCTTAGTCAGATCGATAAAGTTGGAATCGAATTCAATTTGAAATTTCAATCTCGATCCAAGTCGTGATTAGAACGTGAACCAGTGTCGTTTTAAGCTTTCATTTGGACGGGAAGAAAAACTTACGAACTATGGGAACTGAACTTTGACTATTGGATTTTGAATTTCAAGCTAAATGTTGAAACGCGAAAACTAATCGGAATCTTTTTTTATTTTGCAGTCTGGGACGCTTGAATTGACGAGCGCCGCACGAGAAAGATTGGAGCGCTTGCATTTGGGGATTGGTGTGTCCATCATGGAAGTCTTGCAACTTCACCAGCAGCAACGGCCGCGGCCAACGGGCAGCACTACGAGCGTCCCGGTTGGCACGACTCTCCTAACGCCCGAGTTGGAGGGCTTGGAGTTGCCGAGTACCGTCGCCAGAAGCGCTGCCTCTGACACGGGTGGCGGTTCGAACGTCGTCAGCGATTCGGATAGCGACAGCGGCATTGATTTTGCCGAGGAAGACGCGCCATTGTCCTCCGCGCGATCAACATCGGGCGACTCGGAGTCCTTTTCCTGCTCCAGTAGGAGTAGCATACTGGTCCCCGGTACGGACGCTGACGCAACGGACCCCGATCAGGATGACTGCGACGAACTGTCGTCGGCGATGGCGACCAACTTGAACCTGGGTACGAGCGGCAAGCCCGCCTACTACGCCTCCACGCCAGCCAGCAAAGCCGTCACGTGGCAACGCCAGCGGTTCGCCGTCCTCAGCTTCGACCAAGTGAGACGGTTACACGACGTCATGAACGAGGTCGTCCTCATCCACGGTCGCGGTAACTTCCCGACGCTGGAGCTCCGTCTGCGCGACCTGGTCAACGTGGTTCGGACCAAGCTCGAGGCCGACTCGGTGGTCGTCAAAGACATTCGCCTCAACGGCGGCGCCGCGTCCTACGTCCTCTCGTCGTCGGGCACGGCCCGACCTACCCACGCTGCCCATGACGGGCAGCAGCAATCTTATAATGACTTGGATCTCATCTTTGGTGTGGACTTGTCGTCGCCGCGGAGCTACGACCGGATTAAGAACGCCGTCTTGGAGTCGCTCTTGGATTTCCTGCCGGCCGGCGTGTCCCGGACGCGGATGTTGTCTTGTTCGCTGAAGGAAGCGTACGTGAGCAAGATGGTCAAAGTGACCGAAGGCGATCGATGGTCCTTAATCTCGTTAGGCAACCACCGCGGCAAGAACGTGGAACTCAAGTTCGTGCACCACATGCGGCGCCAGTTCGAATTCTCGGTCGACTCGTTCCAAATCATCCTGGACTCGCTCCTGCTCTTCTACGACTGCGCCGCCATGCCCATCGGTGAAACCTTTTATCCGACGGTCGTGGGCGAGTCCGTCTACGCCGACTTCCGCGAAGCCTTACACCATCTGCACCACAAACTCATCGCCACGCGTAACCCCGAAGAAATCCGCGGCGGCGGCCTCCTCAAGTACTGCAACTTGCTGGTCAAAGAGTACCAGCCGGCGAATTCGAGCGAGATCAAGACCTTGGAGCGCTACATGTGCTCCCGCTTCTTCATCGACTTCCCCGACATCAACCAACAGCGCTGCAAGCTGGAAAACTATCTCTGGAACCATTTCATCGGCACGGACGAGGCCCTCAAGTACGATTTCCTCATGATTCTCTACTCGGTCGTCGACGATTCCACCGTCTGCCTCATGGGCCATGAGCGACGCCAAACCTTGACGCTTATCGAGGAATTGGCGTGCCAGGCCTACTACGCGGACCAACAGGCCGCCGCGATACAGCAGCAGGCCATGGCCGTCACCGTCTCGAGTGCGGCTGCGCAGCAACAGCAGCAGAATTGCAACACCAGCAATGCCTCGAGCAGCGCGGGAGCGACGCATTTGACCCTCTCGGCGCCTCCCCCGCAGCCCACCTTCCACCACGCTCCGGTCTATGAAGTCCGAATATCCGGCTGCCAACCAACGGTCGTGTATTCCAGCTCCGGGTACTTCTACGCGCCGCTTATGGCCGCGCACCATCATGCTGCGCCCCCACCACCGCCCAACGCGTCGAATGGCGCCTCCTCGACGGTGTGCGCGACTGCCGCGCCACCTGCTTCCGCGCACACTACCGCCACCTATGCTACCTGTCACCCCAACTCCTGCTCATGCACTTGTGGCTGGATTGCCTGCTCTTGAAAAGCCGTGGTTTGGAGAACTGGGAAAATACAAAAGTGTTCCTCTCCCTGGCCATGACGTGGATAAAATATTCTTTGGGGAAAAAAGGAAGAGAGATCGAAGAGAAAAAAGAAAACATGTTTATAAAAAAGTTTACGAGTCTATGGTGGCGGCGATTGACCACTGGGGGAAACTTAACCAAGTGAAAACGAAAAGAAAAAGACTTAAAAAATGAAGAGTAGAAATACGATGTCAACGTCTTTCCATTGCATTTTTCCTGGTTGGGGAAAACGAGGATTTTTTTCTGGATTTTTTTTTTCCCCTTCGGACTGGACTGTAGAAATGCTCTTCGGGATCGCATATGGCATTTTGATGCATTATTGGGGATATGCAACTGCAGATTTTATTTTACGGGGGAGTGAAAGAAAGAAAAACGGTGACTGTTGGGGGAAATGGATAATTTCTTCGGTACCTTTTATGCTGATTGCGTGTTTCTTGGCGGTATACAAGATGAAGAAGCCCCTCCCACAGCCAGTCTCGAAAAATCCAAGAAAAAAAAAAGTGGTTTATTTTGTTGTTTTTTTCCTGGGAAAATTTTTTGGAGCAAGACCTTTACAATCAAGCCAAGGAAAAAAATGAAAATGGTGGTGTTTCTTCTCTCCCACGTCTATTTAAGTTTGTGCTCAACCAAGTGTTTCATGTGCAAGAACAATCCCCCCTGCCCCCCAAAAAAACAGAACTGGAAAATCCCCAAAACTTCCTAATGAAAGGCAGCCTTCAAAACGCCAAAAAGAATGACTTTGCAACGCGAACTGGCAATCTTAAGTTGGGTTTTTATGCGCGCAAGCAAAGAAAAATAAGTAAACAGGAAAAAAAAAAATTGGACAAACGCAAAAAATAGTGTATATTTAACATTTTGGGGGGACACGTGTTATTTTTTGTTTTGGAGAGAAGTCTGTTTCACTCTTAATTCCACATCCACTTCCCTATGCCAATTATCCGTTAACGTTGTGCTTTAATCAGCATTATTCTATATTACTCTCCCACCCAAACTTGAATCATTTTTTGGATATTGTTTTCCCCCTTTATACAATCCGAATTCGATAGTTAAAATATCCCGACAAGATAAAGAAACCAAAACACGTACTTTTTTAAAGAAAACTTATTGCTCTTATTATTATGATTTTTCGTCACTTTTTTTGGATCCTCCTTTTCCCTCCCCCAAGACTTAAAAACTGCGCATGATTGTGTCAAAAATCGCTACTATAAAAATGTGATGGGACATATACAAGAATGAGGTCTGGCCCCACCAAAATATTCAAACTTGGTTTTCATTTTCCATAGCAAAACCAAAAAACCACAGGAATGCGTCTTTTCTGGTTTGTCTTTCGTTGCCTTATTTTCTACTTCTTCGAAAAGCGCATGCGCAGGAAATTGTCAAGCTGCACCTTTTTGTATTCATAGTTTCATACTTAATAAGGCTTCCAAGACATTTTTCTTTTTTTCCGTATACCTGCCCTCCCCCTGTTCCTTTCACTCTTGTAATCGCACCTTTCATTTTACCTTGAGAAGCCTTTTAAACAGCTGGGAAATGAGCCGTTAGTCAACGTTCCGTTTACCATAAGCTTCAGCTCTTGCTAAGTAATTTCTTTACAAGTGCATTGCGGAAAAATTCGCAATAGTCTTAAGTTTATCCTTCTGCCCCCAACTTCTTCTTTTGATTTAATTTCCCATTAAGAAAATCGCACTTTTTCAAGCGAATGGCTACGACGTATTTGGGAACTTGAAAAATGCGAACGCGAAAAACGACTTTCCCTTTCACTTTACCTGTTTTCCGTCTCAAGGTGACCCACTTTGTGGGACAACTCCCCTTTATGTCATGCAAGTAACCTTGATGGGCCATACGCATTCAGCATTACCGTTAACAAGTATATAAAAAAGAAGGTCAGCTTTGTTAGCATTTTTTTCCGACTGTAACTTTGATTGATTCCGAATTTCTTTGTGGATTTAATTTCTGCTTTGAAATTAGTGCAAATCCAGAGTGCGAGGAATTTCCAGTCCAAAAATGAACTCGATTGCGATTCTTTTGAGGAGTTTTTCGCCAGCGAACTAGACAAATTCTTCCATGAAATTCGCCTACGAGGTTTGTTTTTATAAGAAAAAACAAACTTAAAAGTTTACCGAAAACCGTTTGTGGAACTCGCAAGCTTGCAAACGGGGTCCTTAAAATAGATTCAAATTATGGATTTTAATTACATTCTAATTTCTTTAATAATTTTATTATTTTTGGATTTACTACTTTTTAGTTTCTCTCCACCCCCTAAAGTTTAGGGTTAGGTTAGGCTTATGTAATACGGCATATCAAAAGCCTGGTAGGCAAAAAATCTCGGAATCTTAGAAGAATAAAAAAGCTCAGCCTTGGGAAAACTGTGATATTTTCAAGATGTTCGCGGGCTCAGCTAGAAAAAAAGCGTGGAAAACCAGAATGCTTCATTTTTCAATCCAATTCATTTTTGCTAAGGGACCCACGTCTATCAACAACAGGCGAATTTCATGGACTGTTACACGTTCATTGTCAACTTAATTGGTTGAGTGGGCCAGAAAATATTTTAAAATTTTCCCCCTTATTTTTTAAGGTAAAAGTGAAAGGGGCTTTTATTGTTATTTTGTGTTAACCTTGAATTCATTTCCATGCCCAACTCGAGATCTCTTCAATTAAAGGCTAGAATCGTCCTTAAAAGCCCGAATTCAATGTTTTTGTTTTCCTTTTATTTAGAAAAAAAAGTGAACTAGACCTTAGTCGAGTGATCTAGGTAGTTGTGCTGTGGAGGGGCCTTTATTACAAGAAACTATATCATTCAAATAGAGGGTCTCCTGTTCTATTTTCTGGGGTAATTAAAAGGTTTTTCGGGGGGAAATTAGCCTTGAGTAATTACTGAAAAATATAAGTCTTTACGAGATGCCAATGCTCTTAATTAATGCTTTCAAATTGGGGGAAGGGGAGCAAAAAAGAGGGAGGGCATTTTGGTAGGGTTTTTTTATTTGCAGTTGTGGTTTTTTGTTGTTTTGTACTGTGTGTCAACACTTTTTCCCATTTTTTTTATTATTATTTTTTGCCAGTTAGTCCTTTTTTGCCCTGCATGCTCCAGTTGTGACATCGCAGTTGGTTTGTGAATTCGTGCTGGGTACAAAAATTTATAGTTGCGGGGGTTGGACTTTCTTCCCATATTGTGATATAATGAATTGTTTCAAAAGACAAAAAACCTGACCGTCACGAGTCGTCGTTCATTGACACGCCCCCTTCTTATTGCTTTGATGTCGAGTCGAGTTTTTCCGAGTTCCAAAACATTATGCATATATAATCCCAAATTAAGAGGAATTTTAAGCCCAGTTGATTTTTTTTATAACTTTCTTGTGTTTATCGTTCCCGTTTTGATTTGTAAATTATGCATATCCACGCGATGCTCTGGATTTAGTACGGACAAACATGATTTTAGAAGAAATAATTTTACAAAATGCCCCAAATGTGTCAGACAAAAAATTCCAGTAGATTCTTTGGTGTGCTTTTTCCGTGTTGGGCTTTTTTTATATCTATTTTAAATTCTGTTCTGGGAAAAAGTTTACGCCAAATGGTTTCTTTTGCTTTCGATTCCTTTCCTGCTCCTAATCCAGTCTTGTAATGGTGTATGTCGAATCAGCATCCAAGACGTGGAAATTAACGTTATTAAAGCGACCTCTCGTCGACCCTCCAAAAAATCCTATGCTAAAGGCGAAATGGGCAAATTAGTAGTACAGCCCCTCAGGTTTTTGCTCTTGGAAGTTGAAATACAAAAGGTGACACAAAAAAGAAAAATGACAAAAAAATTACAAAATATGTACAATTAAACTTAAAGTGTGAAAATTGTGTTAAAAATGCCAGAATCAATAAAAAACATACGACAATTTTGGATTTCGGAACTTTACTATTGAATAATGCATTAATTTACTCAATTAAACTTTGGACTTGGAAATTTATCACTAAATATGTACTAAATTGGTTTATTGGAAGGAAATTGTTGTGAATTGTTCAAGTTAAAATCTTGGATCCGTAAATTCTCTGTAAACATTCGTTAATTACGCGATTGCGGGAAGATAATTGAATGAACACATGGTCTTGCAACTTCATAAACCTTAGAAAATTACAACGCATCTCGTTCCTACAAATCGCGGATGTCAGTGTAATCCCCAAAGAAATCAGTGAGAGTTACGAGACAAGATGGGTTTCCAGACGAATTGCATTGGCTGATCGATGTGCGGCGGTCGTCATGCTCTATTTTCTTGCAGAGATTCCATTTCGTTCCGTCTCCTTTGTGTCCGCGAAATAAATCTGAACGAGTACGTGCTCAGTGCAGACGTGGGCTTTAATGTCAACCACATAACAATCCATTACATAATACATAGTAAGGACGAAACAGACCAAGTAGTATTTCCTGCCCTTTATCTCTTCCTTCTGCACATTTTCAAATTTTTGTTCTGAACATCCCTCCCTTCCAAAGGAAATACTAGCCGCGTTCGTTTTGACCAAAGTTTAAGCCGACTTAAAGGGGGAGTAAGGTTTCAAAATGAAAAAATATATGTTATAGAAGAGACCAAACTACATGTTCTGGCTGAAGAACCCCTA